>ML777641.1:62707-79899 GCA_009831015.1 Picea engelmannii
CCCCCACCCTCATATATGAGTGTATTCTCCTATTATTCCCTCCACCCCCACCCCCACCCCCACCCTCATATATGAGGGTATTCTCCTATTATTCCCCCCACCGCCACCCTCATATATGAGGGTGGGGGTGGGGGGAATAATAGGAGAAGACATATTATGTATTCTCTTATTATTCCTCCCACCCCCACCCCCACCCTCATATATGAGGGTGGGGGTGCGGGAAATAATAGGAGAATACATATTATGTATTCTCCTATTATTCACCCTCACCCTCACCCTCACCCTCATATATAATAAGTGAGGGTGAGGGTGGGGGTGGGGGGAATAATAGGAGAATACATGTTATGAGGGTGTGGGTGGGGGAAATAATAGGAGAAATACATATCTGGGGGTGGGGGGAGTAATAGGAGAATACATATTATGTATTCTCCTATTATTCCCCTCACCCCCACCCTCATCCTCATCCTCATATATAATAAGTGAGGGTGGGGGTGGGGGGAATAATTGGAGAATACATAATATGTATTCTCCTATTATTCCCCCCACGCCCACCCTCACTTATTATATTATGTATTCTCCTATGTATTCTTCTTAAATAATAGAATTGATGATTATGTATTCTTCTTAAACAATTAGAATTGATGATTTTGAAAATTAAAAAAAAATCTTAATAACGGTGCACTAATCAACTAACTATAAACCTCACTTTAAAAAACATTAATGCTTTTATATATATAGATAATATTTTTATTTTTTATTTTAAAATATAAATTATGATATCATGATGAAAATTTTGTATTTTAATTCCTAGTTATTTTAATACTCAAAATTGTCATGTGAATCATTCTTTCAAAATTTCCCAATAACAAATTAGAAATTGACTTTAAAATACATTAAATTAAATTAAATTATATATATATATATATATATATATATATATATATATATATATATAATTTTAATTTAAGATACAAATTATGATATCGTGATGAAAATTTTATATTTTAGTTATTTTAATCCTCAAAAAATTTCCCAATAACAAATTAGAAATTGACTTTAAAATACATTAAATTAAATTATATATATATATATATATATATATATATATATATATATATATATATATAAATTATTTTATTTTAATTTAAGATACAAATTATGATATCGTGATGAAAATTTTATATTTTATATTTTAGTTATTTTAATCCTCAAAAATTGTCATGTGAGTCATTCTTTCAAAATTTTCCAATAACAAATTAGAAATTGTTGAATCATTCTTTCAAAATTATCCAATAAAAAATTAGAAATTGTTTTCAAATTTAAATTTTTATACATTCTTTAAAAAATCTCCAATAAAAAATTAAAAATTGTTTTCAAATTTAAATTTTATAAAACGTTATAGTTTTATCTTTTGACTACATGATATAAATTGTTTTCAAATTCAATATAAATGTTAAAAGTTATAGTTTTATCTTTTTCATGAATGATCTTTTCATGAATGTTAGCATCATATTACAAAGTTTAGGTATTGAAAAAAATATTGGAAAACAATTATTAGAACATAAAAATAATCAAAGTCTTTCATATTAATAATGGTTTTATAATTTATCTTGTGATATTTTGTATGTGATTTTATATTAAAAAACAAATTGAATGTTTTGTATTATTTTGAACCTTACAATATAATTATTAATTTCATAATAATTTATATAAAAAAAAATTATGTATTTAAAGTTTATATTTTAAAATTTCAATTTCTATTTAAAATTAATATTTTATTAATTTGTGTGAATATTAATTTTTTTAATGTAAACTCATCACAAATTTCAATTCTAAAATATCTAGTATCAAAATTATTATTATGTTTTTATTTATTTTTTATTTTTTAATAAGATTATAATAAAATTTAAAATGCAATTTTTTCAATAATAATCTTAATTAAACTTAAACATTTTTTATAATTAAAAAATGTGTGATTCTTAAATAATTCAAAAATAATTCAAAATAATTATTTTCTTTTAAATGAAAGTAATTAGTTTTTTAAAATAAATTATAAAATTTAATAAATTAAAAATAAACTAAATTAAATAAAAAATAAAATATAATTTAATTTAAAATTATTTTTTTTATCAAATTTTCTATATATTAAAATAATTAAATAATATATAAATTAAATTTAAAAAATTAAGAATTAAAATTAATCCATAGTCAACGGTATATATATATATATATATATATATATATATATATTAGTGATACTTTTAAATGTATGTAATTGGTTTTTTTTAAATAAATTATAAAATTTAATAAAATATAAATTATTTATTTTTATTTTTATTTAAAAATAAAATATAAAAAAATCTAAATTTAAAATAAATTATATAATATTTAAGTGTAAAATTATATTTTTTAATCAAATTTTTTTATATGTTAAAATAATTAAATAATATATAAATAAAAATTATAAAATTGAGAATTAAAATTAAATTAAAAATATCCAATAAGCAATTAACCAAAATTTAAATGAATATTATCAACCCCATAGTTAAAAATAGACATATCACATTAACCAAAATTAAATTGAATATAATCAACCCCATAGTTAAAGAATAGACATATCACATTGCCCTTTTTGGGATGTAAACATAATATAATATGCAATGTTTAAATGCATTTTGGGAAGGTTAATTGCTTAAAATCAATGTGTTATTTTTGCATATTAAAATATTTATAATTCCATATGTATTATTCATTGATTTTGATTTTATTTATTGTAGTGCTAATTTGAATGATTTTTAATAGTATATAAATTTAAAAATTAAAATAATTAAACTACTTTATTTTAAATTTCATTTTAAATTCCTTATTATTGAACAATATTAATAATCAGTAGTATTATTGTTTGCGTATTGTTTAAAAAATTAGTTTAATTTGAATGATTTTTAATAGTATATAAATTTAAAAATTAAAATAATTAAACTACTTTATTTTAAATTTCATTTTAAATTCCTTATTATTGAACAATATTAATAATTAGTAGTATTATTGTTTGCATATTGTTTAAAAAATTAGTTTTATTTGCATATTGTTTAAAAATGATCTAAGTAGCAATTAAATTGGTGTAACCTTCAAAAAGGAAACAAGTGTTCTAATCATTAGGTTTAGTTAGGTTGTATATAAAACATGTGGAAATATCCATGTGAAGATTTAGATTAAATATTCATTTAACAATAATTGGCTGACATGTTAGCAGAATATGATTAAACTCGGCCTCCATGTTATGCAACAAAGCTATGGTATCACATTAAAGTTTTCTCCCTGATTATTGTGGAACATAGTTTAAACTTTCTAATTTTTTTATTTATTTATTTTTTTGAAAAAAAAGATTTATATTAGTATAATATAAAAGTTCTTTTACAATATCTCACTTCTGAAAATGGTGATTCCAAAACCCTTAATAAAAATAATTTTATAGAGATATGTTTACATTAATTCCAAAGAGTAAAAAAATACTTCATCCTTACATAGATAAACTTCTCTATTTTTCTGTGTCATTTACAAACAAACCAAAAACAACAGATCTATCACCCTTGCAGCTAATAGCTTTATCATGTGAGCATTCTTTCAAATATTTATGAACCTTCTTCATTGACCCCTGCAATATATATAAACCATCATCATCCACAGCTAGAGCTTCCTTGGATAGCTGGTTGGCTTCCTCGTTAAATACTTTGTATATATGTTGTGCTTTAAACTGCTGAAACTTTCTGCTCAAAACACAGATTTTCTCCATCCAAGTCTAAAGAGAGGCCACTTGAAGATTGTTAGCATTTGTAAACCAATCAATAATAACTTTAGAATTACCCACCAACTATGATATTGTGATTTTTTAAAGAAAAGAAAATATAAAATACACCACAAAGCAAGTAGTTCTCCCCTAGAGTCGGTCCCTTTGCCATAGTTCATCTTTATTCTGAATGTGCCTTCAATATGACATTTTAAAACATCTCTGAACCCACATTTGGTCCCCATATCTTGAGAAGCACCATAAAAAAAACCATTACCATATCCCAATCAAGTAAAGGAGGCCTATATACCCTTCATATCTTGGATGAGGTTGAGCTTTTAATTTCACCCATATCCTAAAAAAATCTTGTTGCAAACTCTACTCAGATTCGGCAGAAAGTCCTCAAAGATAACCAGGTTTATATGTTTCCACACCTCCCAGCAGATGAAACATGGTAGTTATTTCTAGATTTCTTCCTTTCTAAACCAACTTTGTAAGCATCGATCAATTCGATCACCCTCCCATCAAGCCGATAGTTTTAAGACCTTTTTAATATTAACCCAAATATTTTTAGTAAAACTAAATTTCACAAAAAGATGAAGAACATTTTCTTCAACATCCCCACATAGAGCACATCTGCTAGGCCCATTGAAGCCTCTTTTGATTAGATTATCCCAGGTAAGGATTCTCTGTTCGAGCATAAGCCAAATAAAAATCTTAACTTTAAGTGGGAGTTGCCAACTCCAAATATCTACAAACCAAAAATTTTGTTCCACCTCCACAGTCTCCATTAATTGAACTTCATATGCTTTTTTTGCCCTAACATGTCCATATTTTTTATCCCAAGACTATAATAAAATATATTTATCACTATTAAGTTCAAAACCTGAACCTATAAGCCATTTTAAGAAAAAGTTCCATTCCTCTCTTAGTACCCCATCCAGCCCCAACAACTCAACGTTTTTCCATCTAGTGTGGCTTGTGTTCTCCATGCTACCTGTCCCCGCTTGTGCCATAAATTCTATACCTTTTTCCTTCAAAATAGAAATAATATTCCTGGAGAGATTGTAGTAAGTATGAGACCCAATCAATGGATCAACTCCAGTTCTAGTATCTTTCCCATTACCAGGTTTCCACACCAGCCAATTTGTTAAGATTGTTAAAGAAGAGGTTAAATCTCTTCAAATATTTGAAGTGTCATTCCAGTTTTTCTTACCTTCTCTAAACCACTTAGAAACATATTTCTTCTTAATGTATTTTTTAATGATCACTTCATGCCATAGTCTAGGCATCATGAGACACCTCCACAATCTTTTTTCCGCTAAGGATTTCCCAAAAGAAAAGTTATTTTTGATACCCCATCCACTGAATTTTTTAGGCTTTGCTATCTTTTTCTAGCTAATCAGATGCAGTCCTTCTTTTAGTTTTTTCCAGTCCATAAGAAGTTGAACACTCTCTTTCTGATATTGTTGAGAATAATTTTAGGATTATTTTCCACATAAAGCCGATACACAGGAATGCTTTCAAGTACATTTTTTACAAGAGTCACCCTTCCCCCTAAAGTAAGCCATCTATGGCTCCAGTTTGATATTTATTTTTCAAATTTCTTTTCCATCCAAATCTAGAAAGCCTTAGTATAACAATTGGGCTTTAAAAAACAACCAATGTACTTAAAGCCGACTTCTACTCATTTTACCTAAAAGGGAAATATTTCCTTCAATAATGCCAACTCCTCAACTTTCCAGCCTACTTCAAGAAAAGATGATTTTTGTGGACTAAAATACATCCCAGTCGCCTTGCAGAACAAATCTATCACTTCCTTAAAATATTCCCATTCTGAAATGTTTCCACTCCCACACAGAATGACATCGTCCACAAACATCAGATGGGTAATATTTAGGCCTCTTGCCACACAAATTCCTTCATTATTCTTTTCCCTAGATTGCTCCATTATAGTTATACTAATCCCTTCTATCACCAACAAGAAAAGTAAAGGGGATAATGGGATCCTTTCCTTAATCCCCTATTACTTTTAAAGAACTTGGTCGACCTTCCATTGATCATCACAACAAAAACTGCAGAAGTCACACACCCTAAAATCTAGTTTGTAGCTTCAAGGCTTAATCCCACCTGGAGCAAAGCAAGTATCAGAAACCCCCAATCCACTCTATCATAGGCATTTATCAGATCCATTTTTAGCACCAAATATTTAGAATTATTTACCTTGATACTGTGTAAAACTTCATGTACTATACCAATAACATCTGTAATTTGTCTTCCCTCAAGGAAGCCAAATTGTTCCTTAGAGATTATGAAAGATAGACATGATTTAATTCTAGTAGCAATAATCTTAGTGATGATATTACACACCAAATTGCATAAGGCAATAGGTCTAAAACCCCCAAAAGAAATTGGTTTCTCACTCTTTGGTATGAGAGAAATAAAGGCTGCATTCAGAGTGCCACTAACCCTACATTTTCTCTTGGTCTCTTCAACCATGTCCAAAATATCATTGCCCATAATATCAAAGAAGGACAGGAAAAACTCTACAGTCCAGCCATCCGACCCGGGGATTTTTGAGGCACTAAACCCTTTAAGTGTGGACAAAATTTCTGTCAAAGTTACAGGATCAACCACTTTGCATCCTTCTTCCTCAGAGAACATTCTGGGGTAATTTCTTAAGACAACTAACCGATCAGTAATAAAAATATTTTCCCGTGCCTTGAAAGTATTCTGAAAGAAACCAATAGCTTCCTGGTGTAGTTCATGATTACAATTAATCACAGTACCATATTCCTTTTCGATATCCCAAATAGAATTAATAATTTTTCTGGAATTGGCATATGCATGGAAAAACTTAGTAATTCTATCTCCATAGCCCAACCAATTTAACCTACTCTTTTGCCTCCATGTCTCTTCTTCCTATCTCAAAAGTATCAATTTCCTTTGTTCTTTTTCTAGTACTAGCACACTATCTATCTCCTCCTCAAAACCCTATGGATGATTTGTGTGCAAAGTATTCAAATCCCTTTCAATCTTTACCAGTTCTTCCTTTGCTGCCACTTTTTTATTTCTTTCCCATTTTATTACCAAAGACTTGAGTACCTTTAAATTTTTTACCAGGACATCCATAGGAGTTAAAGTCTCATTTCCCAACAAGCCTTTCCAAATTGTTCTCACTAGATTTACAAAATATGGTTCATCAAGCCAAATTGAATTAAACTTAAAACGATAGCCAATCTATCATGAGTCTTTTTCCAAATGCAGAATAACCAACATGTGATCCGATATTTTAGTATTACATACCCAACATCTGTATCTTAACCCTAACAACATTAGATCCTCAGAGATAAAAATCCAATCCAATCTCTTTGCAATATAATTTTTTCCTCTTCTACCATTACGCCACGTAGGGAGCACTTTGAGAGGCTCAACATCCACCAATCCCTCGACTTGAAACAACTATTTAAAATAGAGTTGTGAAGGATCAGTTCTAACATGGGATCCCCACACTTCTCTGCTTGACGTAGTAATATTTAGGTCTCCTCCAAGTATCATATTTTTTTCTTTAAGAAGCCCAACCATTTTAATGATTTCCAAAAATGCCTCTCTTTTAGCATAAGGACCATAGCAATTTATCACTTTCAAGGTTTTATTTATATTTTTCACAACTCCCCTTAGCAATATCCCCGCAGGAGTCAAGAAAGAATTACAATCATCCTTTCTTGGGTTCCAGGAAGTTAGTAGACCACCAGAGAGTCCTAAAGAATCCACTCCATAGAAATACCAATTAGGAAGAATCTTCAAAAATAGTTCTTTCGCTTTTTCTACACATACCATAGTTTCTTGTATAAGCAGGACATCCGATTTTTCAGAATCTAGAAACCTTTTGAGGGCTAAGAATTTTGAGTTTCCCCCCACTCCTCTGACATGAAAAGTATAAATTATCATTTTTAACCCTATCTAGGGCCTTATATTCTCTAAGCGCCCTCAGAACTTCACTCATAAAAACACTAGGAGAGACACAATTTTCATTTTCTTGCACTTCTAGTTTTTAGTGGCGAGAAATATTTCTCCATCGCGCCATGAACTGATCCCTTCAAAAAAAAAGCTTCTCCCCTCAGATTTGGTGTAGACTCACCCCTACCCAACACCCCCTTCCCTAAATTAGCTACATTCTTTGGGACGGGATCGACCCCATCATAAATCGGCAAAGGATCACAGTTTAAAATGTATGTATAAGATGGAACAAAGTTAATAATTGAGTCATCAATTTCAAACAGAATACTTGGATCCTGTATACATAAAGGATTCTAGGATCCTAAAGTTCCTACTACCTCATCCTGAAAATTTTCCACAGGAAACTCCACCCTCCCCTCCAGAGCCACAGTTGGGTTTCCTCCAAAGTCTTTCAAAGAAATCATCCCAGAAGCTGTAGCACCACCAATCCTTCCCTTCCTATCATTAGGGATCAATGTGGGAAAGGAAAAATCAACGCAGCATTTACTCTCAGGGATCCTCTCAGTCTTCCCATCCTAAGCCAAAGATTCATCTACTACACCCCCATATAGAGTGTCATTCCTCTCCTCAGCATAGTCATATTTACCTGCTACAAGAATAGAACCTCCAATCCTAAAGGTTTCACCCCCCTTCACTAGATTGCATATTTGGTTCTCAATTATCCCCGATAGATCATTGAGCCATTTTTCCTTCGAGGATCCTAAAACCTCCAAACCCTACGTGCACCCATACACATGAGGCGAAACTATGTACTCTACCATGTCATCCTTCATCCAATAACCCCTCAACCTTAAGGTCAGATCTTCTAAAACAGAGGCTCCACCAATATTAAAGTTCTCCTTTAGAGTAGAATTAACCAAGAGTTCCTCCTCCCCTAAAAAATCACTCCAAGAAACATCAATTAAATGTAGCGATGAGTTATCTAAGGAAACTAGGTTATGTAACTTACCTCAATCAACAACGCTTTCCATCCCCGAAAGAGGCAAGGAGTCACTCCAATTTACAGATTCAGTCATCAATGTAGAAGGATTTGCAGGCGGTTCTACATCACTCACTTCTAATTCCCATTCAGGTGGTTCTTTCAAAAAAATTCCAGGGCACTGGTGCCTTAGATGCCTAGTTTCCTTACATACTGTGCATATGAACGATATCCCTAAATAATCCAGGCATTTTTATATCGCCTTCCCCCTCCAAACAATTTCCAAATTGACTGGGAGACCACCAAAAGTATCCACTTCCACTCAAAATTTTCCCATCATCCTATCCAAACCTGAAAAGAACTTAGAATCTACATGCATAAAATTTCCAATAGAATTACCTCTTTCCTTAAAATCTTCCAAGCTCCACAAAGCTAGTGGACAACCAGGTAACAACACCCATAAGTTCCTAAAATGAAAGATCTCTTTGTTAGTGTTTAAAGCACAATGCCAGTGCTTGAGCATTAAACTGCCTTGGTTCACCACCCATACCGTTTTTAAGACCAACTCTGCATCCGATGAGGATTTGAAAACAAAACAGAACCAACCTATGGTTAGCAAAAAAACCTTCAGCGTATAACCAACAATAGGACCCCAATTCTCATCTACCCAAACATTTATGTCCTGAACAACCATCGCTCGGTAGCTGAATCTACCAACCATCCCTCTAGAAGAAAGTGCTTCCACTTCATTCATAACTATATCTCGGTCGAGAATTAGCGTGGTTTTTAACTTCTTTACCCTCCACGCTTTGGGTCCAACATGCACACTACCTTCCTCCTTACAGTATTGCACCATTATATTTAAGCCTGATAGCTCAGATTCCTTTTCTCCCGTCACTGACACTGTCACTTTGTTGCTGCCTCCCACCATGTTCCAACCAGCTCTGTCTCCCATTTTCCCCTTTCCTTTAGTCCTAGCAGTGGTACCACTAGACCTCTCTCCCCAAAACCTTTCAACACCACTACCTGTTATCCCATTCTCCTTACCCTCCACAAAGATGAAATAATGCGGAGAAAACTCACCTTCCTTACCGAATGGCACTTCCACTTAATCCCCCGCAGATGAGAATGTTGGGGTCTTTACTATGCATGGTTTCCCAATAATTTCCACTTCCCAACCGAAAAGTTCATTTATGACCTCCATCGCCTCTTTTCCATTATCCCCAAGTTGACTGGCACCATCTGTCCCAAGCACCGCACAAACCTCCAACTCTTCCCCGTCTTTAAATGACCTCACATCATCAGGTATTAACGAGGCTCTATACTTTCTAAGCTCCGCTCTATAATCGTCGTTCGATCTAAATAGCCCTCCATGGATCCACCACAGATCTTCTTCCATTCCACCCTCAAGAATCGACATACATGCCTCCATAAACCCTAGTGGAGTACAGGTCAGCCCAAGCAATTAAGAACCCTAGTCTACCCCCTACACCTACCCGCAAGCCAATTGTGCTAGTCAATGAAATTGGATCGAATCTGAAATATACCCCTGACACCTAAGCATCTAGATCCCGATGCATCTAGCTTGGCTCTCCATTCCAGATCCAGGGCGCGGCTCCTCCTTTCAAACTTTCTACGTTTTTATCCAACACTTTTTTTGAGTTTTTTTTTAAATTTGGTCAAAAATTTAAAAGAATAATTGGAATTGCAAATTTCAATGTTAGAGATTGGTCATTTATACATTCCAAAAAATGATTTAAATAATATAAAATTTTGATTTCATCAACAATTACATTTCAAAAAAAATAAAAAACTTAATTCCACTAATAATCAACCAACAGTAATTCTTATCTTAAAAAGTAAGAATCCTAAAACGTTTATAATACCCTTCAAATTCTTGTTGATTTGATTACAGAGTCCCATTCCTAGGTTTCAGTGCCCCTATAGACACAAAAGCAAAAGCTTTAGTCTTTTTTCCCGTGTCCCAATAGACACAATAAGCTTTGGGATTTTGTGAGTATTTTGGACAGTTTCTTAACCTTTGAAAAATTTACGGCAATGCCAACCTGCCTATGAGGACTGACATAAATTTCTATGCACTTTTATTGCCCCATAGGTCGATACATGTTCACTTTTTCACTTTCAAAATTATAAATATAATTTTATTTTTATTATCATGATTAATGTTTTGATTTACCATGGAGCCTTATATAAAGATATATATGTATATGGGTGGGTGTAATTTAATGGTCTCTCTGGTCATAGAAGAAATATGAACATGGAAAAACAAGGATATGTGAATTTAGAGGGATGATTCGAGGTAATTTTATAATGAATTTGAATTAGTTTTTCAAATATGTAATTTTTATTTATTAAATTTATGCATGACTATGTGAAATTTGAGTTTTTCTAACACTGGTATATTATTTTTCATGTAAAATATAATGCATATGTTTCCATTAATGTAGATGTTGTGTATCTAAATGATGAAATGTCCTTAAAAAAATTGTAAAATTGTAGTTAACATGTTGTTCTTCTGCACAACTATATATATATATATATATATATATATATATATATATTGAAATCTATTATATTCTTGAAACTACAAGGTCTCATGTTAGTGTAGGGTACTAGGGTCTTAACATAATCCAACAACTTTTTATTTTATTTTTTAGTATAACTTATTCTAAAAATGGTTAAGGCCATAAAAATTTATAGATTATGATAAATGTCAAGACAAAAATATATTAAAAATAGTAAATATTTTTTTTTAAATTATATATTTGGAATCTACATAGTTGACTCTATATGTGTGTGTAGTTTGATGTATGAAAAATTTGTGTAGCCAATACAAAAATAACTTCAAAAATAGAGATATTGAGAGGCATTCAAAAAAATGAAGATTCTAAATGTGAGGCAACCATAAACAAACATGTATGCTAAAGTTATCACTCCTACACAAAAAAATTGAATGAAAATAATGCACATGCATTCTCGAGCACAACGCACATGTATTCTAGAGTGCATGCACATTCTAAATCATATGCATGATCGTAGAATGTGCATGCACTTTTTTTACTAAGTATTCACAAGGTAGGTCTAACCAGAATGTGCTAAAGGAAGCTTGTAGGCATCTAGGGAACACAAATGACCTTTCAAGGCCATCCATGGTCTATGGATGGGTATAAACCACATTATGATTTTTTGAACATTGAGTATGATTATTTGGAAGTTGGATATGGTCAAGGGAATAAACCCAAGAGTTAGGCTTGAAAATAATCTTACAGGATTTTAGGGCCAAGAATGGAAATTTGAACCACAACAAATGACATATCGAGGGCATCATTTACCTCTCGCTAGGTATATAGGTAGCACTATCATACTTGAGAACTAGATATAGGTCTTAGGGCCCTTGACATGGCTAGGGGAGGAAACATGAGTGTCAACAACCTATTGCGGTTTCAAAATCTAGCTTATTATTGTTCCACCTATAGTAAAAATATACCATGTGGTGCTCCTCCTTCCATATATATCACCTACAATGTATGAATCAACATATCCCTATAGAACTGTGTTTGAACCTCCAAAACATAATTCCTGAGTAGTAGTACCTCTCAAATACTCAAGAATTTACTTTATCGCCTTCCAATGTTCTTTACCTGAATTGTTTATAGACCTGCTCACAACTCCCATTGCATGTGCAATATCCATCCTTGTGCACACCATTGCATATACATCAAGCTATCAACTATTGATGAGTATAGAACCTTGGACATGTAGTATATATAATCCTATGTCTTTGGACACATCTCCTTAGTTGGTTTGAAATGACTAGCTAAAGGTGTACTAACTGGTTTTGCATACTACATCCTAAATATTTCCAACACCTTCTCTATGTACTCACCCTAAGACAATGTTAATTTGTGGTTTTTCATGTCTTTTGATTCTCATACCAAGCATTTTATTTCCAACACCCAAATCCTTCATCACAAATGAATTAGCTACTTTTCTTTTGAGCGCATTTATATCCTGCATGTTAGACCCTACAACAAGCATATCATCTAAATACAATAACAAAATAATATAACTACCATTATCTAGTTCTTAAAATAAAAACAGTGGTTAGAATGACATCTATTATAACCTTGTTCTATGATAAATCTATCAAATTTCAAATACCACTTCCTTGAATCTTCCTTTAGGCCATACAAGCTCTTCTTCATCCTGAATACTAATTTATCCTTCCCTTTGACCTCATATCCCTATGGATGTTGCATATAAATATCTTCCTCCAAATCCCCATGGATAAAAGATGTATTTACATATAATTGTTCAAGATGCAAATATTTTACTACCAATAGACTTAAAATAGTTCTAAATGAAGTCAATTTAACAATAGGAGAAAATATTTTATCAAAATCTATACCCGTCTTCTGAGTGAACAATTTTACAACAAGTCTAGCCTTGTACCTTTTTTTGCCTCCTTCTTCCTTCAACTTGTAAATCCATTTATTCTGCAATTATCTTTTACCTGCAGGCAATTGAACCAAGTCCCAAGTCTAGTTATGTACCAAGGAATCCATATGTTCTTTCATCCGATTTATTTTTGGTTTCTACCTACATCTCTTCTTCATATCTTTCTAGTTCACCATAATCAATAATAATAAACAATATAGTGAAGGAGAGTATCGTTCAAGGGGTCTAATTAACTTGGTAGAGCTTCTAAACACTTTCAAGAGTTTGAGGTACCTTTTTTTGTTAAACATTTTGATGTTATGGCACCTCTAGAGTTTCATTTCTATGATTTCATCAAGCACTGTGTATTTTGTGTTTTATTTTTCATGTTTCTTTCCCTGCAACTGACATTTGTACATGACCTTCTCATTTAATACCACATCTCTACTACTAATAATTTTTTGATTTTCATAGTTCCATAAGTGATAACCAAAAACATTAACTCCATATCCAATAAAGGTACACTTATTATATTTTTCCTCAATATTTATTCTATTTTATATATCAATATGGACAAATGCTTCACAACCAAAAGTCTTCAGAAATGAGTAGTTTAACCTTTTACTTGTCCATGCCTCCTATGTAATTCCAACATCCCAGGAACTTGAAGGCCCTTTATTTATTAATTAAATAGAATTATCCACAGCCTTTTCCCAAAACTACAAGGGAAATCTTGTGTGTAATCTCATGCTCCTTTCATGCTCCATGATTGTCATGTTCATCTTTTCTAACACACCATTAAATTCTTGTGGTGTTCCTGGAACCATATTCTCTCTACAAATATCATGGTATGAACAATAACTATAAAATTCATTGCTACAATATTCACATCCATTGTATAATATGAGACACTTCAACTTATTTCTTGTCTCATTCTCAAGAAAATCTTTCCATTTATTAAAAGTGTCAAAAACATCATATTTTTTTCAAATAAAATAAACCCAAGTTTTCATAGTCACATCATAAATAAAAGTAACATAATAATAAGAGCCATCAAGAGATAATACCCGAGTCGGTCCCCACACTTATGTATGCATAAACTCTAACTTTTCACTCTTGTTTTTCTTCCCAACTCTAAGAAATCTTATTATTTTGTTTTCCATAAACACAATGCTCAGAGAAATCCAAATCAACTTGCTTTAAATCTGGCAACAAATTCCTTGAGTGGAGAATATGCATCCCCTTCTCACTCATGTGCCCAATCCTATGATGTGACAATGTTGTATCCTCTCCTATAGAAACTAAATCAATAGAAGAGTCATCATTACCAATACATAAGTACAATGTGCCTACCTTCTCTCATTTTTCTATTATTAGTGATAATTTAGTGACCTTCCATGAATTTTCTGTAAATGTAGTTGTACAACCTTCACTTTCCAACTTCCCTACTAAAATTGCAATTCTTCTCAAATAAGGAATGTGCTTAAGATCTTCCAAGAATCATTGGTTTCCATTTTTTAATTTTATTTGCATCATACTCTTTCCAACCATTTTGCATGGTTTATCATCACCCAAATAAACCTGTTTGAAATCACCTTGAACGTAGTCTTAGAAATATTTCCTACATAATGTGGCATGAAATGAATCCCCTTAGTCTACTACCCAAGTATCAATAATATTATCTATTGAAATTATTAATGCATCTTGCAACACATCACCTCCTACATTTTCTTCCTAAGTATTCTCATGTTGTCCATCTCGTTTTCTTTTTTTAGACCAACAAACTTTCTTCATGTGTCTTTTTTTCCAGTAATTCCATCACTCCATATTCTCTCTGGATTTGGATATTCCCTTCTTATACTTCCCATGGTTCCCTAGTCTCTTTCCTCTCTCCCTTTGTCTTCCCCTATTCTCCACGGCCAAAGCATTACCTGATGTCTCACCTATTCTTTTTCATTGCATTTCCTCACTAAGGATAACACAAAAAACATCATCAAATGTTAAAGTGTTTGAACTAGAGATAGAATTACTCAATACCATGGGCCCATAAACCACCGAATTTAATCCCATCATTGATTGTAATACAATGCCTCCATAAAAAAGGGTTTCATTCTAAGGAAAAAAAGCACCAACATAACTTGCGCCATTATATCTACAAACTAATAATGAACGGTCCAAATTTACTACAAACTTACAATATTTTTCAAGGATTTTTTCCAAAAAACATCTATCCAGGGGAAATTCCCCCGAACCCTGGGTCATGGGGCTCCAATATTTGTCTCCATCACCCTGGAAAAAATAATGTGGGGGAAAGCATCACCACTTCTCCCCATCAAGAACTAGTATCCAAATGAAATTGAAACCTCTTCCACGTAGTCCCGATGACCCTCAATGCAACCCCATCTTCCCTTGGGTCCTCACCTCCCAACTAGTCCCCCAACACTATTGTTGGTGCAATTATTTGCATAATATATTACCAAACATAAATTATCAACCAGGATTCGTAATCAGTAGAGTTGATGCACTATATATGCCGATAACAGATAGGTTCGTATATCTGATGAGTATAGCATAAATAATAAAAAATCAACACCAATACTCTGTTTGAAACTTAGAAGAGAAAATTGATAATAAAACTTCTCAAGCAAACAATCAAGCAAAAGGTTCTTTATTTGGTGACAAGTCTGTTCATTAGAGGTATGAACTCAAGATCTTGTTCCCTATAGCAATCAAAAGCAATAATCAACTTTATGCACACAACATTTGAAAGGAAATCATTCATAACTTAATCAATTTTGGAAAAACCTCTTTGTTCCTATACAGGAAACATTAGGTGTATTAAGATTCGCCATTTAATGGTCCATGTAGGGTGAATGATGGGATCTTAATTGTTCCTGTATTAACACACTTGAAATTTCAAAGTAAATTACAAAAGTATCTATAGACAATACAATTTCAAGAATGCAAACTTTTATAAATCTCTACAACTATCTCAACACAAATTATTGTTTATGAAACTAAGTAAAATTACTCAAGATCTGGTGCACCATACTTATAAAAATTATACTAATACAACCCCATTCACATTTTACTCAAAAGATATAACAATTATATAGATCCAACACAATATGTACATTTTATGAATTCATATTTTAATTCAAACAAGAAATCAGAATAACAGGTGCAAGATACACACAATTGAGTGCTGGAATAAAACAAACATGTACATGAATATAAAGCTGAACTATATTTTACATTAAGATTACCATATCATAATGGTGGGCCCTTCCCGATTCGAACATGGAAGCTCTAAAAAGATAATAGGCTAAGACGCTTTAATCATACCCAGAAATTTGATAACAGATCGTTTGTATTTCTCCAAATGGTAAATCGAATCAACAGCTCATCATCTCGTACATCAAAACAATATGCATCATTATGTTCATTGCATCCATACGTATCTTCGTTCTTGCTACTGCTTCATTACATCAATACACATCCCTCCATCAGCTATACAACCTCCCTTATAAAGAAAGTAAGACATTAATATCAAGAGCTAAGGATAATTATGAAATAGTTTTAAAATATTACAATTGGAAATACATATCGAATATTTAGGAATGGACTTCATCCTCATGACATGAAGTGCATGAGTGATGAAGTCTATCGTGATCTTGAAAACTGATTTGGAAGTTTCAGTCCAACTGCCCTCTCGAAATCTTCAATAGCAGATTCGTTCAACAAACCATTTCTAGAAATAGCAATTGGTACCAGAATACACACAGTCGTCTAGTACCGAAATAGCATAGTTGCACTGGTACCATAATAGTCGCAGTTGTTTGGTACCGGAATAGCACAGTCACTGTTATTGGATAAATCCATAAGTGCGGACACAAACCGATCTCCCTAGATCCACCTGGATCTAGAACAAAACATGACAGAATATACCGCTTTCCCTAGATCTAACTATTGAATTAAATTGGAAGTGAGAAGAAGATATGTACCTTT
>ML777641.1:95872-125137 GCA_009831015.1 Picea engelmannii
CCACTAGAAGGAAGCACCAACTCCCTGGTTTCTCTAGCACCAACTAGAAGGAAGCACCAACTCCTTGGTTTCTCTACCACCAACTAGAAGGAAGCACCAACTCCCTAGTTTCTCCAGCACCAACTAGAAGGAAGCACCAACTCCCTAGTTTCTCTAGCACCAACTAGAAGGAAGCACCAACTCCCTGGTTTCTCCAACACCAACTAGAAGAAAGCATCAACTCCCTGGTTTCTCTAGCACCAGCTAGAAGGAAGCACCAACTCCCTGAGTGTTTCCAGCACGAACTGGATAGAAGCACCAACTTCCAATCATACAGGCACCAACCTGTATAACAGAGAACAAGAGTTCTCCCTTGCACCACCCTAGTTTCTCTGGATGCAACCAGATGGAAGCTACAACTCCCTGTGTTCAAGCACCCACTTGAACCTCTGAGGACAACATTCCTCCCAAGCACCTCCCAACCTCCCTGAAATATAAATTCTTTGTTACTCAAACTTATTACAGTGATATAATGTTCAACAATGGCTTACCAGACTCATCACTGTTATGTTGCATTTCGTTACTCTGCCTGCCTCATTGCCTTCCTGCACACATCACTTGCGCTGTCTGTTCTTCTTCCTTTTATGCTATGTGTGTCATACCCATTCACTGCACAGATCCTCTTCTATTCAATTCAGCTGCTGCACTCTCCTCCTTCTTCACACATGAATCACCTTCACCTACAACAACCACAACAACCTCCAACAACAACAACAACCCCATCTCTTCTCTGTACCGTGTATTTATAGCTTCTGTGCACCTTTTGCATGCAATGTTCGCAATGCCTCTGCATGCTGACTCCACGTCATTATCCTCCACCTCCCGAGTGCTCTGTTTGATCATCATCATGACTCTTCAGCTTCTCTGGCCATTTTCCCACGTGTTCAGCATCACTGGATGTTATGTTGAGATTCCTCAGCCTCTCTGGCAGTTGAGACTCTTTGTCTTCTCTTTGAAAGTCGATCTCACCTTCTCTGTTTTAGTTACAGGCTTCCACGCTCATCCATCTGTCAATCCCTTCTAAGAATAGTCTTCCTTCACTTGGATGAAGCTTGGAGACTCTTCATCTCCTCTGGCGATCACACAGGTGTCTCTTCGAATTCTCTAGCAGACACCATCAATGGTTTCTGGTCACTGTGTCGTGCATCAGTAGCCCTTCGATCAACACTTGATCTGACGGTTCATATTATATCGTGATTTCACCTATCACGATATCAGGATTCCTGATGTCAATAATCTTTGACATGTCCAACTCTCGATCCCCAAAACTCTGACAAGGACTAGAATCAACAGTCCAGATTCAACCTTAATATGACAGCTCAGATTACATCGCGATTTCACATATTGCGATATCGAGATTCCTGATGTCAATATTCTTTGACATGTCCAACTCTCGATCCCCGAAACTTCGACAAGGACTGGAATCAATGGTCCAGATTTGATCTTGATTCAACGGCTGCGATTTAAGTCGCGATTTTTCATATCGCTAAATCGAGATTCGTGTTGCATTGTTTCTTTGACATTTCCAACATGCGATCCTCGAAACTTCGAAGTGGCGTCCATCTGCTGACGTCACACGTGGATTGACACGTGTTGAATACTGCCACGTGTCACTTTGATTTGTGACTTACATGTGCCTAAAATGTTGAATCAGTCTGACACTTGTCATTACCTGGTTGTGCCACGTGTTCCTAGATGATGTGGTCTGTTGACGTGAGTCGGGTCAACGGTCTAGATCAGATCTTGATATGACGGTTCAGATTCAGTCAGGATTTCACACATAACGATTTAGGGATTCTTGATGTCAATATTCTTTGACATCTCCAACATGCAATCCTCGAAACTCTGAAGTGGTGTCCATCTGCTGACGTCACACGTGGATTGACACGTGTTGAATACTGCCACATGTCACTCTGATTCGTGACTTACATGTGCCTGAAATGTTGAATCAGTCTGACACTTGTCATTACCTGGTTGTGCCACGTGTTCCTAGCTGACGTGAGTCGGGTCGACGGTCTAGATCACATCTTGATCTGACGGTTCAGATTCAGTCGAGATTTCACACATCGTGATTTCAAGATTCTTGATGTCAATATTCTTTGACATCTCCAACACTCGATCCTCGAAACCCCGATAGGGAGTCGGGTCAACGGTCCACATAACCCCCTGAGATGGACAGTCCTCCTGCTTTCAGGATTTGTGAGCCCTCTACTCATTGCACTTTTAAAGATCGTGCAGGTTTTCCTCAATCCAACGATGGTCGGACCCTGCGCTCAGATCTGATGCCTGATATCTATCCTCCTCTTCAGCACGCTCTTCTTGTCTTTATTCAGATCTGATGGCCCTCATGCTGTCGAGATTTGTGAGCCCTCTACTCCTTGCACTTTAAAGATCATGCAGGTTTTCCTCGATCCAATGGTGGTCGGACCCTGCGCTCAGATATGACGCCTGAGATCTATTCTCCTCTTCATCTCCCTCTTCTTGTCTTTATTCAGATATGACGACCCTCATGCTGTCGAGAATTTTGGATGGGATCCAACGATTAGAAATGCTTCATGGGCCTTCGATCATTTTGTCAATGCTGCGTTGCCTTCGATCATTCGATCTTCCTGGACTTATCTTCTCTTTGCATGTTGATCATCGTTGTTGTACTCAAGCCATCATCATTGTTGTACTTTCCAGCGTTTCCTTCGATCATTCGATCTTCCTGGACTTATCTTTTATTTTCCTGTTGATCATCGTTGTTGTACTCAAGCCATCATTATTGTTGTACTTTCCATCAATGACAAGCTTACGCTGCCTGTAAAACATACCAAACATCCTTTGCACAATCTCTTCTGATCTTATCGAGGTTTCTCTGCAGCTTCATCGAGGTTGCTCTGCAGCTTCTTCCCAAAATACTTCTGGTGCCCGTCTGTTACATTCTTCCTGTATTCATGTCATCTTCATTGTTGTACTTGCCATCAATGACAACCTGTTAAACATTTCCAACACACTCGCCCATGCCTAAGGTTTTGCATGGCCTCATGCAAACAATGTCAGATGCTAAAAAGGGTTGCTCAGAGAATTGTGAACACCTGCTAAAAACAAACCAATATAACTAATTAAAAATGGATTTTTATTCATGCTTCTAAACATAAAATTTAGGGAAAATGTCAAAAGTTGAATTATTAGCTATGAATAAAATGGTTTGGAATTAGAATTTAGTTTCAACTTCTATTAAAAAGATCACTAAATTGATCATCTTTGTGAAATAGTGGTCTTAAAATAGATAGGTAATGATAAAGCACAAATGCATCATTTTTAACAACTTAAGGAAAAAAAGAATTTTCAAGAACTAGGTCATGAAGCACTCCCTTAAGTGTTATATTTCGTTGACAAGGATGCCTTCTCTGCTTTTGAAACCCTTCCAGTATCGTTTGTGAATTCGTAGGATGAAGAGATTCCCTTCTCATAATATTCCAAACAAAATCATCATAACTTTTAAAAATAAATCTATTATAGGAACAAAAGATCTTAAATTGATTGCTTTATTAGCTTTTGACATTCCCATTTATGAAAAGTATGAAAAATAGGTTGCATTTTACTTATGTTCAATATTTATTTATTTATTTACCTATCCTACTCTAATTGAACAAAATAAAATGTCCTTCAAGTATAGGAATACTTCCAGTGAAGCCACATGCGTAACAGGGTTAGAAATATATCCATACTTAGGTTTAAAGGATAAATTTTAATGCATACCGGAGTATGAAGGACCGACTGCTTTGATGATGAGATCAAGCAATAAATAAAAGAGTGGTGTGACCTAATAACTAATTGAAACCATATTTCAATAGGATCACTATATTCTTGTTTCTCTTCTTTGTTTAGGTCACATTGAATGTCCTCCTCTACCATGCAATGCAGATTATCCTCTTCAAGATGATTGGTCTTTGGAGTACATATAGGATCTGCTGAGAGACATGCTAAGGATTCCTCAATATCAGGTTCCACTGGTTTCTCTCCATTGAATTCTATCCATGATTCTTTATTCTCCTTAACAAATTGACAAGAGGAATCCGACGGGACTTCCAAATCTTCCTGTGGAGAGACAACTAGATTATTGACTGCTGTGAAGATATGCTCTTCCTGAGAGGCGGATATCCTAGATGCTTCCAGAATGCAAGAAAGTTCTTGGAGGAACATTCTTCAAGCTCTTGATCATCCTTGAATTACTCTAGTTGGTTGATGATACCTGTTTCGCAACACAGATTAGTACTCGGGGGGGTTCTTACAACACCCCAAACATGATTTATCATTTAAAGATCTGAATTTTAAAACTATTTGCAAAAACAAAACACACCAAGATTGAACTCCTTGTGTTACTGGGATCCTGATGTCACCAGGTTATCGGCTCGCACAAGTTAGCTCATCATAAAGAAAACTAAATTTGCATAAATAAAAACACACTTGCATCAAAAGTAGAGATGACGACCTAACTTTGGAGAAACCCCACCAAAGTGGATGCTTGGGCTCTTCCCGCATGTCTTACCGTCTTCTCTTTGCCCTTAGTTCATCCATAAAACCAATCCAAAACCATTAAAGAATTATGATTCTAATACTACCTATTACCATTTACAACTCCCCGACAACGGCGCCAAAATGTTGGTGCAATTATTTGCATAATATATTACCAAACATAAATTATCAACCGAGATTCGTAATCAGTAGAGTTGATGCACTATATATTCCGATAATAGACAGGTTCCTATGTCTGATGAGTATAGCATAAATAAGAAACAATCAACACCAATACTTTGTTTCAAACTTAGAAGAGAAAACTGATAATAAAACTTCTCAAGAAAACAATCAACCAAAAGGTTCTTTATTCGGTGATAAGTTTGTTCATTAGAGGCTTATGAATTAGAGATATGAACTCAAGATCTTGTTCCCTATAGCAATCAAAATAAATAATCAACTTTCTGCACACAACATTTGAAAGGAAATCATTCATAACTTAATCAATTCTGGAAAAACCTCTTTGTTCCTATACAAGAAACATTAGGTGTATTAAGATTCTCGATTTAATAGTCCATGTAGGGTGAATGATGGGATATTCATTGTTACTGTATTAAAACACTTGAAATTTCAAAGTAAATTACGAAAGTATCTATAAACAACACAATTTCAGGAATGCAAACTTTTATAAATCTCTACAACTATCTCAACACAAATTACTGTTTATGAAACTAAGTAAAATTACTCAAGATCTGGTGCACCATACTTATAAAAATTATACTAATACAACCCCATTCACATTTTACTCAAAAGATATAACAATTATATAGATCCAACACAATATGTACATTTTATGAATTCATATTTTAATTCAAACAAGAAATCAGAATAACAGGTGCAAGATACACACAATTGAGTGCTGGAATAAAAAAAACATGTATAAGAATATAAAGCTGAACTATATTTTACATTAAGCTTACCATATCAGAATGGTGGGTCCTTCCTGATTCGAACATGGAAGCTCTAAAAAGATAACAGGCTAAGACGCTTTAATCATACCCAGAAATTTGATAACAGATCGTTTGTATTTCTCCAAATGGTAAACTCATCATCTCGTACATCAAAACAATATGCATCATTATGTTCATTACATTTATATGTATCTCTGTTCTGGCTACTAATTCATTACATCAATACACATCCCTCCATCAGCTATACAACCTCCCTTATAAAGAAAGTAAGTCGTTAATATCAAGAGCTAAGGATAATTATGAAACAGTTTTAAAATATTACAATTGGAAATACATATCGAATATTTATGAATGGACTTCATCCTCATGACACGAAGTGAATGAGTGATGAAGTCTATCATGATCTTGAAAAATGATTTGGAAGTTTCAGTCCAACTGCCCTCTCGAAATCTTCCATAGCAGATTCTTTCAACAAACCATTTTTGGAAATAGCAATTGGTACTAGAATACACACAATCATCTCGTACTGGAATAGCACAGTCGCACTGGTACCATAATAGTCGCAGTTGTTTGGTACCGGAATAGCACAGTCACACTGGTACCAGAATAGGCATAGTTCTTTGGTACCGGAATAGCTCGGGGCGGTACCAGATCAATTCTGTTGGTACCAGATCACTGTTGTGTGGGTCTGTTGGTATTGGATCAATGTTGAGGTACCAAAATAGACTGTTTAGGAGTAAAACAATTGGGATTATACCAAATCAATCATTTTAATTGAATTAACTCAAGAAAATAAAAAAAACATGCCTCAATCATATGTTACCTCTTGTGTACATGAACAAGGTCAGTAGGTATTCTTTTGGAGGAAGCAGTCAAGTATAGGCTTATATCATAGGCAAAAAGGGCTTGAATACAAGGTAATATAGGGCATTATACATGTCAAAATGGAGACTCAACAACTATTCCATTGGCACTCATTTGTTGGACCCTATGTAACATCCACCCAGCTCGACTGAGGTTCATTACATGTAGAATAATCATAAAATAAAAAAATTCTACTAACTAATCTTATTTAGCAACTATAGGAAAACACACAGATTCAACCATTTGATGATACCATTAATTTAAAAGCATATACAACATGATAAACTAAAATGAATGAAAATAATAATTTCATCATAGAAACATATAAGTCATTCTCATACATAGAGTTAATAGACAACAGTTAAAACTCATAATGCCACATAGAAAATAGATAAAACACTTATCTTTTCAAACAATTGTGAAACCAGCTACTTGGGAGGGACGTTCCACCCAACCATAGATTTGTTTCTCCATATATAAATACCAATTCACCCCCTATACAGGGATAGGAATCAACAAAATAGGGTGGTCTCTCACTTTCCAATCACAGCTCAGAAAATCCCACAATCCATTGACATTCTCTTATAGTTATCCTGATTTTCCACCAACTCTCTTCCTCTCAACCTACCCAATCAAAGGAATGTACCCCTTCACTTATCTCATTTCATCGAGCATCCCATTCATTTATTAGTTTCTCTGTATCATATTTAATTAAAAACATCACTATTGGGAAACTCAAGGGAGCTCACTACTAGGAAAACTACTAGAAAACAACAACAACAATCTTGTTTCTCCATTGTAACTCTCACATGAGTTCACTCTTCAAGCTTGACAACATGGTTCTTTTGCAATCCTGACAACTTTATTCTTTAGTATTCAACTCTACAAATTCTCTAGAATTCTCACTCCATTGTTTCTCCAGCTCAAGTGCACTCGTCTCTATATTTTTTTCTCTCCTTTCCCATGCAAAAACACGACTATCTAAAATTTCCCTCTTGGCAATATGAATTTCCTCCATTTTTCTTACTTGAATGACCTACACACTTCCCTAAGATGATTGTAATCCATAAACATGCTCCCAATAACTATGGGATGTGACTCCTTACATCAACCCTCTTACATGAATTCAATAATTGTCTTTGGGGACACTTAACAACAAAATAAAAGGTTCACTCAAAACATGAAAATCATAAAAAAATGATTGGAAATTAATTCATGAATAAAATCCCACTTTTTCTAGACCTCTCCTCTCTTGTGTATTAATCATCCCCAATATCTATGTATATCCCCCAATAGTTTATGCCACATTTTATTTAACAAAAATTTAGAAATACAATTCACATATTACATCGTTTGGCCATAGCCACATTCATATCTACATTAATAATAAATTAAATTTGGGATTACATTGGGGATGTTACACCTTATCTCCATATGTACTTGGGCCCCCATATATAATTGACACCTAGACCCCTTTACCCTTGGTATGACTACCCCCTACACCCCTAGGTCCCAATGACCCACACTTTGTCCTTGTTCCCAAAGCATACAACACCCCTAGGATCCTGCTCACATGGTCCCCTACATCTACCATTAGGAAAAGTTTCCCCTACCCCCTTATGACCCTTAGCCATTTGGCCCTATCCTTTTACCCTACACCCCTCAACCCCTATGCCTTAGACCCCTTCCCATGAATCCTTTCCACCAATGAATCCCAACCTCTGCCCCTACCCCACTTCCCCATTGGGCCCGTATCTCCATCTAACCTCTATCCCACTTTACCCCTCCATCCCTTCATCTTTTCAAACCATATCCCCATCTACCCTTGGGCTACTACATATGCCCTATTATTACCCTGCTCTATGAATAGGCCCCTAAATCTACTTGGAACCTAGCCCCATATTCCCCTAGGCCCCTATTGAGTCCAGAACAACCCCCCATCACTTTTTCTTTTACAAGTGAAAGAAAAAGGCCCCCCTACTAAAATTTTAACTCTAATGCCTAATCATCTACTACTTGAGCCTACTGTTAATTCTTTACTTACCTTGAGAGAGTTGGGAGTTTGACCTTGATTGATGATTGTATTTCATGGAGGTTGATTATTCCTTTTGATATCATGCTTTCAAATGTCTTCATGATCCTTCTTGACTTATGATGTTGCATTGACATTCACACATTAGCCTTGGGACCTTTTGCAGATTCCGATGTGCTTGATGATTATATGCGGTTTCAAGGTTTGATGTTCTATTGGATGACTTGAATGAGTTTGTTTTGAGGACTTATTGAATTGATAACTTAATGAAAAACACATATGCATTATGCATCCTCTTTCTTGCATGTTGTGCTTAATGCCTTTATCATACTCTTCAGTTTTGGACTCTTGACTAGAATCACAATATCAATAATCCTTGTTTTGAGTTTGAGACTTGGCACATATGGTTTTTAGGAAACTTATATATAGCCACCCATCATTCTCTTTGAACAAAAAAAATACTCGTTGATAAGCTTGTTTGAAGGTAGGGAATGTAATGTTTATGGTATAATGGCAAGTGTATTCTTCATCAAATAAATGATCTCATCTTTTTGTGGTTGTATGAGTAGATTTGTAGCGCCACTTCATTTACATAGTCACTCCAGTATTAAAATTCATGTGGGGGATCCATTGATCTTCTTCCTCTTTCCTACACCTATCTCTATTGCAGATCTTGTCTGTCATTTGAAGCTAATAGTTAGCGTTATGTACTAAACCATTTCTTTCCCAAAACGCAACTGGTTTTGTTCCTATCACATTTTTATTGATGAGGTTGTGACCTTGATCCTGATTCAAAACCTTGATCCTTATCAAGCTCCCCTCTTTGGGCTTGTCTCATCAGGCTGGCAAAAAGAAGTCCATTGTGATATTCTTGAGGTCTGAAAGGCATGATCTTCTTCGGATTAATCTCTATTATATTATTCTTTCGGCCTTCCCCCTCTCCGAAAAGCATGGTTGGCATGGAACCTTGACTAGTTTGTAACTTGACCTCATTTTCCTAATTTTTATTTTATTTTTATTTTTGTACATAATTTATGTATTTTTTAATTTTGTCTATTTCTTATTTTTGTTTTTAATTTTAATTTTATTTGTTATTTTTGTATATACTTATTTTCATTTGTATTTTTCCCTTGGTTTTGCAAAACCACATGGTTCTTACAAATTTCCCATGGTTTTTATTGCCTATGGTTCTCCCCCAAAATTACCCTTAGTATGTATTTTTACAAACCGTAATGTATAGTTTTATATGTACATTCTCATTTTCTTTTTATCCTTTAAAATCAGGAACAATTTAACTTTTTGATTTTCATATATATATATATATATATATTCGTTTGTTTCTTATATTCCTTCATTTATTTTTCTTTTAATTTTCCTTTTGATTTTCCGATTTTTCCCCATGTCCTAAGTTGTATATGTGTGTGTGTGTGTGTGTTTTATTTCATTCAGTTTCATTTTATTTTTTAACATTGTTTCATTTTTTCCAACGTTCCTCCCATTGGTATTCATCTTCACTTCACGGTAAATTCCATTGGGAATTACCATTAAAACAAACCTTTCCTCATTCTCATAATCTCCGCCTCCCCTTCCTGAATACAACACAATCCTGAAGCTCATACTTAAGATTATTCATTTATTTTTTTATCATTATTCAACCTTAGTAGGATGAGCCATCAGAGTCGAGCCATCAAGATTGAATCCTTATATTTATTCTCCTCCCGACCCATTGGAGTCCAATGGACACATTACAAAATGAGGTGCTATAAAATGAAGTGCTACAGAAGGGAAAGTTCTATGGAATGGTGGTACATAATGATGATATAGAATGACTATTACAAAATTTCCTAACGACCGTAAAGCTCGACGATCGTCATCGGGGAGGAAAATTCTATAGAATGAATTCTATAGAATATCCTAACGACCAATGTTGTGGAATAGCTCGATGAACAATGATGTGGAATAGCTTGATGACCATCGGATCTTGATCGTCGAAATGGAGTTGCTACAAAATTACATAACAACCGTGAATCTCACAAATCGTCATTGAAAAGGAAACTATTGTGGAATGGTGATGTGGAATGGTACAACAACATTAAATCCTGATGATCATCGTCAAAAAGGAAGTTTCTACAGAATGGACCAATGACCATAAAGACCAACGATCATCGATGGAAAGGAAGTTGTTGTGGAATGGTGATGCAGAATAGTCTGAAAATGGAAAATCCAAATGACTATCAAAGCCTAATCATCATAGAGGAACAAAATGTGGAAAAACATTCTATAAAATAGTTAAGGATTAACAACCCAGGTTGACCCACAAGAATATAAAAGGTTTTTGAGTATCGTTGATGGCCAAAAATGACCATTTTCAACATCATAGGGAGATCACCCAGTCAAGGCCCCAATTAATCCTTTATCCATTTGGGATCGTGATTCTAACTGGTTAAAGGTCTATTTACCTTTATCTAAAACTAAATTAAGCTAATTACTAATCTAATATATATATACAAATATATGTACATGTCCTTCTATCTACTAACGTATTTCGATACTTATTTTTATCAATAGACAAAAGAGAATGAATAGTCTTCTCGTAGCTAGATTTCAAGGAAGAAATCCTTAAACTAACACAAGGGCTCAGTTAATCCATAGATGAAATTGCTCCTGCATGAGGAGACTTCAACAAAATGAAATAAATTAATCTAATTCTAAATCTAAATCTAAATACAATGCGGAAAGTAAAGGAAACTAATTTAACTTGATACTCATGAGATAACTCTCAAATACCAAGTGCAAGGATTTAAATATAGTAGGGATTAAACATGTTTTAATGATGAATGTCAAGTTGTTGAATTAGTTCAAACAATTAACATTATTATTGCACACATGCTTTGTTTGGATATTTAAAACAATAAAATATGGGCCATTAAAATGCATAAATAGTTCATATAGTTCAATGACAATTAAATCTATTTCAAATGACAAATTTCTAAGTAAATAGTTACTCAGAAATTGGATTGAAGCACAAGAGAAGATTAGAAATAAATAACATATCTATAATGCCATTAGATCATATAGCTGATCTAATAAATAATCATTCTCATATCAAACAATTGGCACAAATTTTCCATTAAAAGAGTAAAATTTGCATTAAAAAATAAAATTATTTGAATACAAATAATAAACCTGATTTCATTTCTCTTTTTTACAAATAGATATCCAAAAATCATTTCAAAATCATTAGCTTTATTGTTGAAGAAAAGAGCTGCAATAGTGCAAACCCTATCTCAAATACAAAGATTAAATCTTGAAAAGAAAACCCTCAAATAACTAAGATCTGAGTATTCCTATTCACCTACAACTAAAATCTTTTTACAATAGTGTTTAGAGCCACTAAATTGAAAAAAAGAGGAACCCCCTATACACATGAATAAACAATTTTTTATACATTCATTTTCCTTCACGTCGAATCCTCCCTGAGTCAACCAAAACTTCCTATCAATTAGCTACAAAATTTGGAATAAAATCAGCTACAAAATTTGTACAAAATTAAGTCTGAATATAACCAACCCAAAGAATGAATCATATCTCCCAAAATGTTTGGATTTTGAACAAATTTTGTTCAAAAAAGATAAATTTCCCTATTTCTGAAGTGGGTTTTCAACGGTTTCTCCATATTCCTATATGTTTTCTCAGAATCTAAGTTTGACGTTAGCCTCTTGAAACGGATCTAAAATATAGTCTGAATCAATCAGGTCATGATGTAACGATCCTCCTCATTACGATGCCCAACCTCTTATAACAAGTGCAAAAAATAATTTGTTTTTAAAAGTGTGTGCGCACGTGTACAAGGGAAACAAACACATTCGACTCTGCGTCGCCACCCGACGACGAACAAGACGCAAACCATGACGAACACAACAAGACGGCATAAGACGCACAACAAGTAACTGCATGCATTTAACGACAATCAATCGACAATAAGTAAGACTGACTACCCATCCATCCTACCCTGCAATGGTTAGGACCTCCAAGACACATAAGCAACGCTCAAGCCCGGGTTCCCATCAATTTTAACCATTTAAGGTCTCAGGGCTGGCAACTGTTCTGAGGAACATGGAGGTGTCTACATCCCACCCGACACAAGCAGACCAAGCAACAAAATTATTACAACCAAGCATAAAAATAATCAAATGAGCAACCACGTCTTCTATGGAAGGCGCAAGACAAAAGGACTCAGACAACAACCCACTAATATTAAGACAAGGCATTGTCTATGACTCAACTGTGATTAATTACAGACCAATTACTCCATTTAAATTTCATGAATCGACGAGTACCTTAAGCATAAGGTAATCCAATTAATCTCAATTCCCCATTTATTAAGTCATAAAATCTTATTGTACTTGGTTCAAGGACATTACGATTGTATGCTATTACTAACAGTAAAGATGATAATAGCATCACCATGAAATAATACCCATAGTACCTTTTATATCACAATGACTTGCAATAATAACAATCACATTGCATTTTATGTGTTAACCATAATAAATAAACTGTGATATCATTACCATAAATGTTGAACACATTAACATTTAAATTACCATGAATATTAGCATTAACATAAAACATTACACTACATTACCTTAACATTACATTACATTACCTTATACTAACATTCCATTACATTACAATACCATACATCAACATTCCATTACATTACATTACATTCCAGTACATTACATTAACACTACATTAACATTTCATTACATTACATTACATCATATTACATTTCATTAACATAACATTACATTACATTACCTCTTAACACTCCTTATGCAAGGTTCCTCATCCCACAAGAGATATGGTAATAATAATTGTCATTATTATTATTCTTAATTAACAAGTAAATAAGTAAAAACACTTCATCACTCAACATGTTAATCATAGAAACCCTCAACTACTCATGACCATATAAAGATATCTAATTACAGAATTTAACTACCCATACCCGTCATCCATTCTGAATAAAAAGGAATCCACACTATAATGGTTCATGCACATTTAATACCCCTAATACATGGAAGAATATTAAAAGTCCAAATAAAGATATTATTAATTAATATTAAGCATAACTCATTTACTTAACATACCTTTGGAGCACACTCCCTAGACATCTAAGTCTTGTTTAATAGTGAAACCGAAATGATACGACGTAGTTACCCTTCCTACCTTCTTAGTACTCTGTTTACTCGAAAAGAACTGGCAATCATACAAGCTAAGAGTCTGTTAAGGGCCGAGTGTGGGTATGAAATCTTTGAGTAGAAGGCGAGGAGGGGTCAAGATTTGAGGTTCTACACCGAAACAAGAATGCAGACAGAGATAGCATCCCAACCTGAATCCAGGTGTGAGTTAAGACTCGGCTCGCCTGCGTCAGGGGTGGATACGTCAACGCTGCTTTGAACCATCTACAGGATTAATACGGTGATCACGTCTGACAACTCAAGTTCATTAGGCAGGGTGACGTAGTCTGAAACATGAACATCCCGGTAGCGTATGGTTTAGGTAGCCGTAACTCTATGCTACATGGGTACTTAGTAACCTCCTGTTTATTTTTCCAACACACTATCATCAATTACTGAATTATAAAATTTATAAATGAACACCTTCAATTCTGACAGAGTGGTATAAACATTCGTTTGATGTGTCCAAGATTTTAGAATCGGATGTGCCCTGGATGGTGAAAGGGGTAAGCTGTCGAAGTGGAAGCCATCACTAAAATGGAGGGCGGGTAAAATCGGGCATAAGGAAATCGCCAGAATCCAGCGACGGTTTCGGCAGGTGTCAAGGCGTAGCAGTAAAAATTCAATGCGGTCTCAGCCTGATTCCCAGGAAAGGCATGTTCTATCAAAACGGGAAAAATCGCCATCTAAAATTTCTGGATGGTGGTGAGTTATCTATCTTGAAATGGGTGGAAGTTGTCATCAAAATACAGTCGCTGACATGCCCATAATATAAATTCACCATGGCAATAACTTATTTGCATGCAATACTGATAACACAACTTCTGTTAAATTTGTTATGGGTTTCCAGGTGTTGGAACACGGTCATACAGATTTAGGCGGATAAATTTTTTTGTGGGTACAACTGCTATCAATCATTATGATCTTTTTTTTTTTTTTTTAAATTGTTGGTGGCACACCTATGGTTTGCAGTCCCAAAATAAAATTGTCAACCGAGCCGATTTGATAAGAACAATAGTGCTTTAATGATTCCTTCCAACAGTGGCATCTACGATTTAGGAAAATGTTGTCTAACTATGGGGTCCATAATATAAATGAAGTAATGCAGCTACATACAATATTAACTGGAGCGCTATCAATCAGAGATAAGGGTAAGGTCTGAGATCCACAACTAAGGATTTCAGCTAGTAGATCCACGACTTTTACACAGTAACACAGTAAAAAGATTTCACTAAAATTATGTTACTTTCATCTACAACAACAAGGAATTACAACCCAGAACGAATCGTCGTTGGCATTTAAAATGTGAATTCACCATTTAAAATGAAATCTACAGTTTTCATTAAATCTATAAATCGTTTCCATACCAACAAAGAAAAACACAATTTGTCATTGAATTAAAAAGTTCAGATTCACTAATTGAAACATAAATTATGGATTTGTCATTGAAATATAAATTATAAAATTGTCATTTAAAAGTAAATCGGTGACAGATCCCAATTATAAAATTGCCATTGCAATATCTAACCAGTGAGGTACGAGTTGTCTTATCTCAAGGAAGTAGCTTTCATGGTTCGCTAATTAATTGCTTTCATAAAGGAAATCACTGCTATAACACACTAATGATTTAATGCAAAGATACCACAACCAGGAATATACAACCACGAAGAGTAATGCAGGAGCGTAAGGATCCCAACCAAAGATCAGTAAAACCCAACCAGAACGCAGACCACAAAATCTTTAAGCAATCAATGAATGGGAAAGGGCTCAAGACATAATTCTTCCATTTACAATACACATACAGATCAAGCCTAAGTTACTAATGCATTCTATTTTACAAAATGACGAGCGTACCATTGCCTTGTCGCCCGCCTCGAATGACATCCCCGCTCCATGCTGCTCCCACTCACCGACCGTTGAGACCTCACCGGTACCTCCCAACCAACGATATGGGTACTCTTCTTCCCCCTTAGCCCCCCGAGCCGCAAAGGGGCCACACACTATCCAGATGGTACGTCTAGCTCCCAGCTCGCCTCGCAAGGCTGAGCTACCACTCCTATCCGAGATGGGAAATCCTAACTCCCCATAAGTAATCAGTCGAGTCACAAATCTGGCAGCGTAACGTTACACTAACAGTAGATCCCCCTTCTTCCTCTTCTTTCCTCTCTTTTATAGAGTTTTAGAACTTTCCACTTTCCCCAAATTTCATTTACTTTAAGTTTTAATAAAATATTCTAAAAATTCTCTTTCGTACAAGTGTCATTCATCCCCCACGTTTCTCCATTAACTATTTTCTTTAATTTATTAAATTGTCTTATTTCCCTCACCCACCTAGATTTACTCCTATTTTTACTCCTACGTGTCCCTAGATTCCCTTACAGGTTTTAAATACTTTCCCTAAAATGATGTTGCTAATTTAGTTCAATTTAGAAGGTTCTTTGTTGCAGATTCGTTACTAAGTTGACCTTGTTTTTTACCATAAGTTCATTTTTTTCCCTTATTATGTTTCCTCCATTCCTTAGTTTCCTAATTGTTATTATTCCCTTCTTTCCCCTTTTTATTCGATCCAAAAATGGAAGTTGCGCAAATTGACCTCGTTTCCTTTTTATTAATAATTTAATATCTTTTACACTTTCACAAGTTAAACAATTAAATTCTTCTTTACAATTTTAAATCCACTGATTTTAATTAAATTCTTACTCTCTTCATTTTACCCCAAAAAATTTATGAAGACTAAAACTATTTCTTAAGTGGTTTTTCGTTTAATTTCTTTATTTTTTTGTTTTTATAGGGTATTTTTCTTAAGGTTAGACAAATTGTTTACCCCTAGAGAAGTTTTAGACTTAGGACTTAATTTCTGAACTGGGCGACATTTAATTAGGGGAGTTGTTTTAAAATTTCTTAATGTGTTAAAAGTCTTAGGGCCATCTAGGCTTAATCCTCTATCATCGTTAACGTGACGTGCCCTTCAGGACGCACTACGTGCTCCAAGGGTGCCACTCGCCTCTAGTGTTTTGTTTGTGCAATGTGCCCTTCAGGATGGACCACGTGCTCCAAGGGTGCCACTCGCTTCTTTAGTTTCTTTTGTGCGACGTGTCCTTCAGGATGCACCACGTGCTCCAAATGTGTCACTCGCTTCTTGATTGATTGGTAGACATCAATAACCCCTGGAGTCAACACTCTTCCAGGTGAACTTGTGGGAGACTAAGGGCTTCTAAGGAATAAGGCCAGTGCCTTATTGCATGCCCCTTAGAGTCATCGTGAGCGACTGTCGCAGTCTACCCTCACGACATCGTGGATCCTCTCGAACTAGGTAATCATTAACCTACAGTTCGAGCCATGGCGGGAGTGCTAGTAGGCTATGGCAGGGCTTCTGTCCACACCTCTCCCTCAACCTCTCTGGTAGTCCCGTGTGGCCCCTTTACTCCATATGTGAGTTTGGTCGGCAAGATATCGTCAGCCTACATCATCAACAATCGTGTCAGAACATGTCCACATCATATCATCAAATCAATGTAATATCACAGTAAATAAATCAACCCAAATAGAACACTCCCTGACTCAATCCGGAGTCCAAAGGGTTCCATCGATGCCTCTAGATCCTCAAGGTCCAAAACCCTGCACACTCAGTAAAACCGAGTCAATAACACCTTTCTATGTCAAAGCAGTAAAACATCATGTCATCTACCATAACACATCATAATCAAGGACAAATGTTTTAATATCATAATAGTCTGGATCACTTGCGAGCAAGTGTCCTCAAAGAATAAGTTTTCTCAGTGTGCCAGAGAGGGTTGTTACATACATGCCCTCTTGGTCTAAACTTCATCCCGAAGTTTCATAGTATAAATGCCAAAATAAGTGTATCACAGTATCATATGTCTATCTATCAAACAAAAATGGAAACTCCCGGCGCATATCATATGCATCCTCCCAGATCGTCGAGTGCGGACTATAATTGTCCCACTGGACCTTGACCCGATCTACTGTTCGACGTCGTAACTGTCGAACGCGATGATCTAAGATGTGGACCGGCTCAGCCGTGAGCGCTCCCTCATCTGATACCTACAAGGAACTCATGTCAATCACATGTGTAGGATCACAAATATAATGTCTCAAAATAGATACATGAAAAACATCATGCATATGCCTCAAAGAATCAAGCAAGGCTAGTCGATATGCCACGGGCCCCTTTCTCTCCACAATATCGAAGGGTCCCATGAACCTAGGAGAGATTTTATCTCCCTTCCCAAACTTGATCGAACTCTTATGCGGTTTAACCTGTAAGAAGACTCGATCGCCAACCTCATAACTACGGTCGACTCGGTGCGCATCGACATAACTATTATGTCGATCCTGCGCTTCTTTAATCCTTTGTCTTGTTGTTTACGTTTGTTCTTCCATTTCTTGGATCACTTCTGGTCCCACCAGGACCCTATCCTCAAGTCGATCCCAACTCAAAGGCATCTGACACGGTCTCCCGTAAAGAAACTCGAAAGGTGCCATCTTAATGGTGCTCTGGTAATTGTCGTTGTAAGCGAACTCTACTAGTGGCAAGAATTCTTCCCAACGCTTTTATTGGTCCATCACATACATGTGCAACATGTCCTCCAAGGTTTGGTTCGTTCGTTCAGTCTGTCTGTCAGTCTCTGGGTGTTATGCAGTACTAAAGTTAAGTTGGGTTACCAAGGCCTCTTGGAAACTCGTCCAAAATCATCCAGTAAACCGTCGATAGTATCCGGCTAAACCCATAAAGCTATGCAATTCCGTGACATTCGTCAGCGCAGGCCATTCCATAATAGCCTCGACCTTAGCTGGATCCATGGTGATACCTTCACCGGAGATGACATGCCCTAAGTAGTGAATCTTCGATTGATAAAAAGAGCATTTAGACAATTTCCCATACAATTTGTGCTCTCGCAGACACTGCAGTACTAAGCGCAAGTGTTCGTCATGATCCTCCGTCATATGAGAGTAAATCAAAATATCGTCAATGAACACTTGGATGAACTTGTCCAAGTACTCGGGGAACACCTCGTTCATCAAACTCATAAATACTCCTGGGGCGTTTGTCAGTCCAAACGGTAAAACAGTAAACTCGTAGTGTCCAAACCTCATCTTAAAGGCGATCATAGGGATGTCATCCTCCTTGATTCGCAACTGGTGATACCCTGATCGCAAATCAATCTTGGAGAACACTGTCACACCCTTCATTTGATCGAACATATCATCAATTCTCGGCAAGGGATATTGATTCTTGATCGTGGCCTTGTTCAGTTGACGGTAGTCAATGCAAAGCCTCCATGATCTGTACTTCTTTCTTATGAAAATAACCGGTGCACCCCACGGTGACACACTAGGATGTATCAGTCCCAGGTCTAGCAACTCCTTCAGTTGCATTTTCAACTCTTGTAACTCTGGGGTCGACATCCGATAAGTCGTTCTTTCTATCGGTCCAGTCCCTGGTTTTAGGTCTATGGTAAACTCCAATTCCCTTTCCGGCAGCATCCCAGGTAACTCCTCTAGAAATATGTTCGCAAACTCCTTCACCACCGAAAGGTGTTCTAGACCTTCCGCTAATCCCTTCTCGTTTAGCGCAATTATCGCATACAACTTGCACCCCTTGCGCATACTCTTCCATAATTGTAAGGAAGAGACAAACCTCAGGGATACTCCCTGGTTCTGTCCTACAATCACACATCTCTGTCCCTCATCATCGACCAAGATCAACCATTTTGTCTTACAGTTGAGTATCGCCTCATGCGATTCCAACCAATCCATACCAATCACGACGTCATAAGATCCTAATATTGTGACGTACAAGTTGGCCCTCGTGACAAAATCTCCCAGGTTAAGGGCACGGCCCGTAACCTTTCCTCCAACCTTTTGTTTGGCTCCCAAAGCCATCTCTACGAAGCTAAACTCGTCCTGTTCGACTTCCTTTACCTTAATCATTTTTATCACTGCACCAGAAATGAAACTCTCGGTAGCACTGAGATCAATCAAAATACTAAGGGTCTGGTCAGTGATAATACCTGTCGTCTCGAGCACAGACGACTGTTTCTCTGCTTGGCGGTTATTCACCGCTACATGAATCTGATGGGCCTTGCCCATATCTCCCACTATAGTGGGTTCGGCTGATCTGGATGCTCTAGTCCTCTCCACAGGAAAATCGCACTGGTAGTGTGGCTCCCCACACGTCCAACACCCCTTCTTCAGCCTAGTAGTCTTGGTACCCGAAGTAGAAGATGACGGCCCACCGGCCTGGAACCCTGGTCTGTTCTGTTGAACATGCCTAAACGGTTGCTGCTACGGGCAATGTTGTTGTTGATGCTATGGTTTCTAATAAGGTGTCCGCTACTGAGGCGGAGGTCACTGGGGTGTGGTGAAAGTGGATCCCCTCTGGAAGCCACGATATCCCGGTGTATGTCTCGCTAGTGTCTGGTGTTGTTGTGTTCCATATGAAACCTGCCTTGTTTGTCTCGCTGGAGTCCTGGTCAGATCCCCACTAATAAGATCCTCCTCTGCTATGAGGGCCTTCTAGACGGCATCATGCAAGGCTTGAGGCATCAAAATCCTAACCTTTGTACGCAGGCTTCTATTAAGGCCGAACACGAACCGGTTGACCTTAAGTTTCTCTGTGTTAAGGTGCGAAGCATACCGAAGCAGCTCCATAAAATGTGCCTCGTACTCGGGCACCGTACGACCTCCCTGTCGTAAGGCGTTGAACTCATTGAGCAGACGCTCAATGAATTCCTCTGAAAGGTACCTCTCTCGAAACCGTTCCTCGAACAATTCCCATGACACGTCTTCGACGACCATGTTCAACTGCGGTAGGAGTGTCTTCCACCATAGAAGAGCACTCCCCTTCAGTTGAAAGACCGCCATGCAGACCTTCATGTTGGAGGTATAATTGTGAAGTGCGAAGCACATTTCCATGTTCTCCAACCATGCCTCGGTGGCGGCGCCGTCTGGGGCACCAAAGAACTCAGGAAATTTGACCTTCTCGAGTTCAAGGTGAATGCTACCAGTAAGGGCCGGTGCGTGCGGTGGAACCTCAGCGGGTGTCGGTGCTCTGGCCTCACCTCTTTCCAAACGTCTGATCGGTGCCTCAGACATGCAATGAAAGGATCTCATAATCCCAACTACATCGCCAACTGCTATCTTCTCTTGTCCGAGAACCTGCTTGTCTCCCTGGGGGTTAGACCCCTCAGGTGTGGATGCTACTAGAGGCATCGTGCCTCCTCCCCTAGCACCCCGTCGTCTGCCACCGCGACATCCTCTAACCATGATTACCTGCATGCACACAATCAATTTGATTAGCAACTGTAAAATCAAATCATGTCAACGAAATCCATAGTGATCCCAAGTCACGGGTGGAACCCACTCTAATACCATATGTAACGATCCTCCTCGTTACGATGCCCAACCTCTTATAACAAGTGCAAACTTTTTTTTGTTTTTAAAAGTGTGTGTGCCCGTGTACAAGGGAAACAAACACATTCGACTCTGCGTCGCCACCCAACGACGAACAAGATGCAAACCACGACAAACACAACAAGATGACATAAGATGCACAACAAGTAACTACATGCATTTAACGATGATCAATCGACAATAAATAAGATTGACTACCCATCCATCCTACCCTGCAATGGTTAGGACCTCCAAGACACATAAGCAATGCTCAAGCCCAGGTTCCCATCGATTTTAACCATTTAAGGTCTCAGGGCTAGCGACTGTTCTGAGGAACATGGAGGTGTCTACATCCCGCCCGACACAAGCAGATCAAGCAACGAAATTATTACAACCAAGCACAACAATAATCAAATGAGCAACCACGTCTTCTACAGAAGGCGCAAGACAAAAGGACTCAGACAACGACCCACTAATATTAATATAAGGCATTGTCTATGACTCAACTGTGATTAATTACAGACCAATTACTCCATTTAAATTTCATGAATCGACGAGTACCTTAAACATAAGGTAATCCAATTAATCTCAATTCCCCATTTATTAAGTCATAAAATCTTATTGTACTTGGTTCAAGGACATTACGATTGTATGCTATTACTAACAGTAAAGATGATAATAGCATCACCATGAAATAATACCCATAGTACCTTTTATATCACAGTGACTTGCAATAATAACAATCACATTGCATTTTATGTGCTAACCATAATAAATAAACTGCGATATCATTACCATAAATGATGAACACATTAACATTTACATTACCATGAAAATTAGCATTAACATAAAAAATTACACTACATTACCTTAACATTACATTACATTACATTACCTTATACTAACATTCCATTACATTACAATACCGTGCATCAACATTCCATTACATTCCAGTACATTACATTAACACTACATTAACATTTCATTACATTACATTCCATCATATTACATTGCATTAACATAACATAACATTGCATTACCTTTTAACACTCCTTATGCAAGGTTCCTCATCCCACAAGAGATATGGTAATAATAATTGTCATTATTATTATTCTTAATTAACAAGTAAATAAGTAAAAACACTTCATCACTCAACATGTTAATCATAAAAACCCTCAACCACTCATGGCCATATAAAGATATCTAATTACAGAATTTAACTACCCATACCCGTCATCCATTCTGCATAAAAAGGAATCCACACTATAATGGTTCATGCACATTTAATACCCCTAATACATGGAAGAATATTAAAAGTCCAAATAAAGATATTATTAATTAATATTAAACATAACTCATTTACTTAACATACCTTTGGAGCACACTCCCTAGACATCTAAGTCTTGTTTAATAGTGAAACCGAAATGATACGATGTAGTTACCCTACCTACCTTCTTAGTACTCTGTCTACTCGAAAAGAACTGGCAATCATACAAGCTAAGAGTCTTTCAAGGGATGAGTGTGGGTATGAAAGCTCTGAGTAGAAGGCGAGGAGGGGTCAGGATCTGAGGTTCTACACTGAAACAAGAACACAGACAAAGATAACATCCCAACCCGAATCTAGGTGTGAGTTAAGACTCAGCTCGCGCGCGTCAGGGGTGGATACGTCAACGCTTCTTTGAACCATCTACAGGATTAATATGGTGATCACGTCTGACAACTCAAGTTCATTGGGTAGGGTGACATAGTCTGAAACATGAACATCCTGGTAGCATATGGTTTAGGTAGCCGTAACTCTACGCTACATGGGTACTTAATAACCTCCTGTTTATTTTTCCAACGCACTATCATCAATTACTCAATTATAAAATTTAGAAATGAACACCTTCAATTCTGACAGAGTGGTATAAAAATCGGTTTGATGTGTCCAAGGTTTTAGAACCGGATGTGCCCTGGATGGTGAAAGGGGTAAGCTATCGAAGTGGAATCCATCGCTAAAATGGAGGGCGGGTAAAATCGGGCATAAGGAAATCGCCAGAATCCAGTGACGGTTTCAACAGGTGTCAAGGCGCAGCAGTAAAACTTCAATGCAGTCTCAGCCCGATTCCCAGGAAAGGCATATTCTATCAAAACAGGAAAAATCGCCATCTAAAATTTATAGATGGTGGTGAGTTATTTGTCTCGAAATGGGTGGAAGTTTCCATTGAAATACAGTCGCTGACATGCCCAGAATATAAATTCATTGTGGCAATAACTTATTTGCATGCAATACTGATAACACAACTTCTGTTAAATTTGTTACGGTTTCCAGGTGTTGGAACACAGTCATACGGATTTAGGCGGATAAAAATTTGTGTGGGTACAACTGCTATCAATCATTATGATCTTTTTTTTTTTAAATTGTTGGCAGCACACCTATGGATTGCAGTCCCAAAATAAAACTATCAACCGAGCCGATCTGATAAGAACAACAGTGCTTTAATGATTCCTTCCAACAGTGGCATCTACGATTTAGGAAAACGTCATCTAACTATGGGGTCCATAATATAAATGAAGCAATGCAGCTAACACATACAATATTAACTGGAGCGCTATCAATTAGATATAAGGGTAACGTCTAAGATCCACGACTTTTACACAGTAACACAGTAAAAAAATTTCACTAAAATTATGTTACTTTCATCTACAACAGCAAGGAATTACAACCCAGAACGAATCGTCGTTGGCATTTAAAATGTGAATTCACCATTTAAAATGAAATCTATAGTTTTCATCAAATCTATAAATCGTTGCCATACCAGCGAATAAAAACACAATTCTCCATTGAATTAAGAAGTTCAGATTCACCAATTGAAACATAAATTATGGATTCGTCATTGAAATATAAATTCTAAAATTGTCATTTAAAAGTAAATCACTGACAGATCCCAATTATAAAATCGCCATTACAATATCTAACCAGCGAGGTACGAGTTTGCTTATCTCAAGGCAGTAGCTCTCATGGTTCGCTAATTAATTTCTTTCATAAAGGAAATCACTACTATAACACACTAATGATTTAATGTGAAGATACCACAACCAGGAATATACAACCACGAAGAGTAATGCAAGAGCGTAAGGTTCCCAACCAAGGATCAATAAAACCCAACCAGAATGCAAACCACAAAATCTTTAAGCAATCAATGAATGGGAAGGGGCTCAAGTCAGAATTCTTCCATTTACAATACACATACAGATCAAGCCTAAGTTACTAATGCATTCTATTTTACAAAATGATGAGTGTACCATTGCCTTGTCTCCCACCTCGAATGACGTCCCCGCTCCATGTTTCTACCACTCGCCGACCGTCGAGACCTCACCGGTACCTCCCAGCCAACACTAGGGGTACTCTACTTCCCCCTTAGCCCCCCGAGCTACAAAGGCGCTACACACTATCCAGATGGTACGTCTAGCTCCCAGCTTGCCTCGCAAGGCTGAGCTACCACTCCTATCCGAGATGGGAAATCCCAACTTCCCACAAGTAATCAGTCAAGTCACAAATCCGGCAGCGTAACGTTACACTAAAAACTGATCCCCCTTCTTCCTCTTCTTTCCTCTCTTTTATAGAGTTTTAGAACTTTCCACTTTCCCCAAATTTCATTTACTTTAAGTTTTAATAAAATCTTCAAAAAATTATCTTTCATACAAGTGTCATTCATCCCCCACGTTTCTCCATTAACTATTTTCTTTAATTTATTAAATTGTCTTATTTCCCTCACCCACCTAGAGTTACTCCTATTTTTACTCCTAGGTGTCTCTAGATTCACTTACAGGTTTTAAATACTTTCCCTAAAATGACGTTGCTAATTTAGTTCAATTTAGAAGGTTCTTTATTGCAGATTCGTTACTAAGTTGACCTCGCTTTTTACCATAAGTTCCTTTCTTTCCCTTATTATGTTTCCTCCATTCCTTAGTTTCCTAATTTTTATTATTCCCTTCTTTCCCCTTTTTATTAGAGTCAAAAATGGCAGCTACGCAAATTGACCTCTTTTCCTTTTTATTAATAATTTAATATCTTTTACACTTTCACAAGTTAAACAATTAAATTCTTCTTTACAATTTTAAATCCACTGATTTTAATTAAATTCTTACTCTCTTCATTTTACTCCAAAAATTTTATGAAGACTAAAACTATTTCTTAAGTGGTTTTTCATTTAATTTCTTTATTTTTTTGTTTTTATAGGATATTTTTCTTAAGGTTAGACAAAAATTTTACCCCTAGAGAAGTTTTAGACTTAGGACTTAATTTCTGAACTGAGCGACATTTAATTAGGGGAGTTGTTTTAAAATTTCTTAATGTGTTAAAAGTCTTAGGGCCATCTAGGCTCAACCCTTTATCATCGTCAATGTGATGTGCCCTTCAGGACGCACTACGTGCTCCAAGGGTGCCACTCGCCTCTAGTGTTTCTTTTGCGCGACGTGCCCTTTAGGATGCACCACGTGCTCCAAGGGTGCCACTCACTTCTTTAGTTTCTTTTGCGCGACGTGCCCTTCAGGATGCACCACGTGCTCCAAGGGTGCCACTCGCTTCTTGACTGATTGGTAGACATCAATAACCCTTGGAGTCAACACTCTGTTAGGTGAACTTGTGGGAGACTAAGGGCTTCTAAGGAATAAGGCCCCCACCTTATTGCGTGCCCCTTAGAGTCATCGTGAGCGACTGTCACAGTCTTCCCCCATGGCATCGTGAATCCTCTCGAACTAGGTAATCGTTAACCTACAGTTCGAGCCACAGTGGGAGTGCTAGTAGGTTGTGGCAGGGTTGTTGTCCACACCTCTCTCTCAACCTCTCTAGTAGTCGTGTGTGGCCCCTTTACTTCATATGTGAGTCTGGTCGGCAAGCTATCGTCGACCTACATCATCAACAATCGTGTCAAAATATATCCACATCATATCATCAAATCAATGTAATATCACAGTAAATAAATCAACCCAATTAGCACACTCCCTGACTCAATCCGGAGTCCAAGGAGTTCCATCGATGCCTCTGCATCCTCAAGGTCCAAAACCCTGCACACTCAGTAAAACCGAGTCAATAGCACCTGTCTATGGCAAAGCAGTAAAACATCATGTCATCTACCATAACACATCATAATCAAGGACAAATGTTTTAATATCATAATAGTCTGTATCACTTGCGAGCAAGTGTCCTCAAAGAATAAGTTTTCTCGGTGCGCCAGAGCGGGATGTTACACATGATTTCTCCCAATATATTCACTTTTTGAGAAAATACTCTGGAGGTTAAGTAAATAGATCCATTTTGAAGTGATTTTTCAATCATTTATTCAACTTCTTCACCATTTGGATGGAATTGAATATGGAAGTTCACCTCTTGAAAATTGACAACACAAAAATTATGAAAACTCTCGCTTGAATCCGATAATATTTCTCTCAATATGTTCATTTTCAGAGGAAACAACTTCCTTGGAAGGTAAATAACCCAATTTGGGAAGTGTATTTTTAGCCACTTGAGAAAATTCATCAATGTTTGTTCACAATGGAGAATGGAAATTCACCTTATGAAAGAGATACATATTTTCCAATTGAGAAAATTTTGGTGACTATAGTTGAACTACAGATCTGTAATAGACACCAATAACAAAAAGAAGTCAAATTCATAAAAAAAATCTATTAAAAGATAAACTACAAGATCTCCAAATAAAATCAAATATGATTGATATCACATATTCTAAATAAAGCAAAACTACATAACTTAATTGAACATTATGTTTTGAAATTGAGGATATTATGCAAATTTGAGGAAATCAACTCCAAAATAATTAATAATCACTCAATTGTTGGAAAATTTAAATCAACCAATTAAACCACATTTTAGAATCACAAGTTAATTATTGACTAATAAAATATTCCTCGTAATATAGTTTTAGAACAAAGTGAATGTGAGGAATTCATGTTAAAACTATTTCCAATAATTGACCAAGTTGTTGTGATTTAATAATTTCTAATGAAATCCAAACCAATCACCTAAATAATAAAATATTTACATGACTATATAGGAAAAACAAACAAAAAAAATCATATGACTGGAAAGATATCGAAGAAGATAATGAGAATGTCAAAAGGACAAACAAAACATAAAAATCTCTAGAAATAGAGAACTGGAAACAAATCAACGTGATATTAACAAAATTCATATGGAGGGACCCATAATGATTTCAAAAAATTATGGGGGGTGTTGTGGCCACAACAATTGGTGACACATGGGGAAGAAACAATTATATCCGGTAAAGATAATATGACTAAATTTACTGAATATTGAAAATAAATATTTCAAAAATTTCTCACACAAAACCATTCCCAAAGATCCCACATAAGACAAAATCAAAGAAAAATAAGATTTTAAAGATGAAAGTACTTGAATTCCTAAGTCCAAAATAGTGAATCCAAATATAGGGAATATTTATTAACTTTTAATTACATCTCTACTATTGGGTAATAAAAATAGCTAGGGGGTTATTAAAGATTAGTATGCATATGTTATATAATTACCTATTTTCCCGACATTTTTTCGCTGCCAGCAGGCCTGTTCAGTACCCCGACGAATTTATCTCAATACCATATATGCATTTACCCGCTTCCAGCAAGCCTGTTCAATACTTTGGAAGGTTTACACACATTTCCCACACATATGTTCTTTCAACTCTCTTAAGCCACCCTTTTGATTTATATTTGGAGAATATATTTTAGCAATTAGGTAAAGAGAGTAGGGTGGTTCAAAATGGTTTATTTTGAAGTACTGGATGCAATACCAATTGAGTTTGACCCCACTAGTTTATCTTAAAATAAAAAAGTAGAGTCTTTTAAATGTGGAGGGGGTGGGAGGGATTCAAAGTAAATAATGTCAACAATTCTTTCCTTTTTAAATATTAGCTCACAATACTCTAAACATATCCTAATGTTCCCCATGAATAATGATTAATGTACGAGAAAAGTTAAAACTTTATATGAATGAATTTTAGGTAAATGAAATCCTATTGAAAAGAAAAGATTCAAGATTTCCCTATGTAGGTCAACTAATGTTGGGTAGGAAACATTTCCCCATAACACAAAATCCACTAAAAAAAAAAAAAAATCAATCATTGCAAACAAAGAAAGAAAAGAAAAAATCTAAAAGAAAACGTAAATAAAAAAGCCAATTGTGAAAATAAACTTCAACCAAACAACTTATGAAATCATATATTAACTAGCACAGTCGCAAAGTGGTTGGTGTTGCGGCTGGTGAACGCCGAAAGTTATCTGGACGAACAACACTCTGGTGAATTGAAACGCACGGACAGCTGAAACGCACATAGAGATGAGGAAATCCAAAAGTTAATCTTAAATGTGGTAATTCCAAAGGTTAATCAGTTAAACGTGGAAATCATATGGTGGTACAGTAATTTCTTAATATGATTAGGTAAATGTTAAAAAGTAAACAGGTTAACTGATGCATTCAAAAATACAAGGAAGTTATGAAGAGTAAATCACATTCATTGATTTGGGAGGAGGACTAAGAATATTCCATCATTTTCAATTGTTAGCCATCATATTAGAATTTTAAATTAAAAGGTGATTAATTGTGCCCATCTCCAATAGGTATACGCCTTTCGGCGTAACAAAAGAGTGAAAATAAGAAAAGCATGTGTGTTTGTCTTAAGTTGGGATCTTAAAAAATTATGTCTTGCAAAGTTGAAGTTGATTGGCCTTTTTATTCAAACCAAGATACAAAATCTAAGTAGAAGAAATAATAAAAAAATGAAGTTAAATAAGAAGGGGTGAATTAAACTTAAAAATTTAGAAACTCCCCGATTTAGCTTGTTTGCAATTTTATCTACATCATTGTTGTTTTTCCTAAATCGAAACCGGTGAAACAAGGAGAGTGTTGGACAACTGAGAGGGGGAGGGGGTGAATCAGTTGTTACCAAGCTTAAACAATATTCCTATTTTAAAACTCTTTGCAGAAACACTGAATGATGATCACAATAATGCATGGAAATAAACAATGGCACATTCAGCATCAGTCACATATATGAGAAACACAGAGACAGATATTTTCCGAGGAAACCCATACAGGATAAAAACCTTTTTTTCTTTATATGATAAGTAATAATTACATTCTTTACATTATCATACATATGAGCACCAACTCATAATGAGG
>ML777641.1:125187-136151 GCA_009831015.1 Picea engelmannii
CCCTGGTTTCTCTAGCACCAACTAGAAGGAAGCACCAACTCCCTGAGTGTTTCCAGCACCAACTGGATGGAAGCACCAACTTCCAATCATACAGGCAACCAACCTGTATAACAGAGAACAATAGTTCTCCCTTACACCACCCTTCCACCCCGGTTTCTCTGGCTGCAACCAGATGGAAGCTACAACTCCCTATGTTCAAGCACCCACTTGAACCTATGAGAACAACAGTCCTCCCTAGCACCTCCCTTCCACCCTGAGATATAAATCTTTGCTACTGAAACTTATTACAGTTATATAATGTTCAACAATGGCTTACCAGACTCATCATTGTTATGTTGCATTTCGTTGCTCTGTCTGCCTCACTGCCTTCCTGCACACATGACTTGCGTTGTCTGTTCTTTTGCTTTTTATGCTCTGTGCGCCATGTCCATTAACTACACTGTTCCTCTTTTGTTCAATTCAGTTGTTGCACTCTCCTCCTTCTTCACACATGAATCACCTTCAATAATAGCAACCACATAAATTCCAATAGCAACAGCAACAACAAAAATATTATCTTCTCTACACTGTATATATATATGGCTTCTGTGCATCTTGTGCATTAAATATTCTCCATTCCTCTGCATGCTCATACCGCGCCAATCTCCTCCACCTCTCGAGTGCTCTGTGTGATCATCATCGCGACTCTTTAGCTTCTCTGGCAGTTCTACCCCTACATCTATCATCACTAGTTGTTATGCAGAGATTCCTTAGCCTCTCTAGCAGTTCGAGACTCTTCATCTTCTCTGTGACAGTCGAGCTCACCTTCTTTGTTTCAGTTACAGGTTTCAACACTCATCCATCTGTTAATCCCTTCTAAGAATAGTCTTCCTTCACTGGACGAAGCTTGGAGACTCTTCATCTCCTCTGGTGATCACACAGAGGTCTCTTTGAATTCTCTAGCAGGCGCCATCAATGGTTTCTGGCAGTTTCACTGTGTCGTGCATCAGTAGCCCTCCGATCTCCTTTAGGTTTATCTGTGTCGTTGTATGAACTTTATTAATCTTTCCTTTAAATCGGGTTTCAGCATTTTGGCATTCCTATGCCCAATTGTCTTGACACTTCATGTCGCGATCTCCGAAGCTTCGATACAAAGCTTTTCTATGTTAGATCCTTCCTCTATATGACCACAGGCAGTGACCTCCGGTTACACCGACAATTCACCTTTTCGGTATTTCGGCATTTGTATGATCTAGTGTCTCGACATTCCTAGACGTGATCCCCGAAATTCTGAGGTGAATCTTATCTGCACTAGGTCCTTCCTCCACGTGATGACACGCAGTGACCACAGGCTGCGCTAAAAGGCGTTGCGAACTTATGATCTTCATCGACCCTGATCGGCGGTCCACGATCTCGATGAATCAACGGTCCAGATCTCATCGTGAATTCGCATCTCGTTGTTCCTTCGATGGAGATTCTCATCACTCCAAGTCGCGATAGGCGAGACTCAGAGATGGAGCTCAGATCAACAGTCGAGGCTTTTGATGTATTTGCGGTCTAGATCTCATCGTGAATTCGCATCTCGCTATTCCTTAGATGGAGATTCTCGTCACTCCAAGTCATGATAGGCGAGACTCAGAGATGGATCTCAAATCAACGGTCCAGGCTATGATGTATTGACGTTCTAGATCTCATCGTGAATTCTCATCTCGCAGTTCCTTAGATGGAGGTTCTTGTCAGTCCAAGTCACGATAGGTGAAACTTCGAAAAGGAGCTTATCTGGACTGACTCCTTCCCTTCTCGTGACCATGGGTTGTGACCACAGCCTTATGCATAAGGCGCTTTCGTGATTTCACATTTCGTGAGTCTGGAGATGAGACATCTAGACTCTCCAAGTCGCGATCCCCGATACCCCGAAATGGCGTGGGATCAACGGTCCTGATCAGAGCTTGATTCAACAGCTGCGATTGAATCGCAATTTCGCATATTGCGAAATCGACATTCTTGTTGCATTGTTTCTTTGACATCTCCAACACGTGATCCTCGAAACCCCGACATGGACTGGAATCAATGGTCCAGATTCAACCTTGATCTGACGACTCAGATTAAGTCGCGATTTCTCATATCGCGATTACGCCCGCTTCTCCTTGTACCTTAAAGGACGTGTGGGTTCTTCTTGATCCAACGATGGTCGGATCCTGTGCTTGGATCTAACGCCTGAGATCTATCCTCCTCTTCAACGATATCTTCTTGTCTACATTTATATTTGATGACCATCATTCTTTCGGGAATTTTGAATGGATCCAACGATCAGAAATGCTTCTCAAGCTTTACGGGCCTTCGGTCATTCGATCAACCTAAACTTATCTTTTGTTTTCCTGGTTGCGTTGACTTTGATCATTCGATCTTCCTGAATATCACTACGCTACTGATCATCGCTGTTGTACTCAAGCCATCATCATTGTTGTACTTTCCATCAATGACAAGCATATGCTGCCTGTAAAACATACCAAACATCCTCTGCACTATCTCTTCTGATCTTATCAAGGTTTCTCTGCAGCGTCTTCTCAAAATACTTCTGGTGCCCATCTATTACATTCTTCCTCTACTCATGCCATGTTCATTGTTGTACTTTCCATCAATGACAAGCATATGCTACCTGTTAAACATTTCCAACAGAGAGTGCATTCCAAGTAAGTAGGGGTGATAGATTTTCTTGGAAATTTCTGAAGACCTGCAAAAAACAGAGTTTAGATCAATAAATACTAAAACAATATTTAAACTAAAAACCTAAAGAAAATAATGAAAAGATGAAAAAGAATGTATGGGACTTACCTTGAAGATGTATCTTCTTCCTATGATAAAAATTAAAGCATGAATAATTTGCATATTTAATGAAGCTCATGTACACTTAAGATTATCAGTTTATTGAATCTAAAATAAAGCAAAGCTAAGGTAAAATATTCCTACTCCTACTCTAATTTAGGAGAGAAATATGACTAAGTATAGTCATATTTCTAGTGGAGTCATTCAAGTTTTTTGATACCTCTAAACATATGTACAAGAGGAATTAGTAACCAAAACTTAATAAAAAGTAAACAATCAAAAGTTTTTTTTTTATGTACATCTACTTCTAATAGAGACAAAAGAAGAAATTTATCAACAGGGAATCTCTTTTGAAATGTATTTTCCAACCAAGATTCAATTATGTCATGAAAATGATTATGGAATTGTTGAAATGGAATCATGATTGGAAAAGTAATCTAGTGACCCTGTTGAGATAAATTAGTACTAATATGAAAATAATTTACATTACTATTTACAAGAATATCAACATAAACTAAGGACTTATTTGCAAGAGTCCCATTTTTATAGGTATCAACCCCTATAGTGCAATCAATATTAGAACTATCATCTACTTGTGTTAAAAATTAAAGATTATAAAAAGAAGTAGGAACTAGAGTTATATCATAAGAATCAAATACATGCATGGAATTTGTTTCTTTAAAATTGAAATCATTATGTGAAGACTCAAGATGATAATCAGTTGAAATATGACCAGTAAAAGGATATCCTACATCTTGGAATTTGGATTGATCATGAGGGTTGACAATACAAGGACCTGACATAACCATCACCTAGGGGTGAAGTGCCTTACTATCCCCAACCTCTAGATCACTATCATAAATGATTTCACATTCACTATCTTGACTATTTTCCTTTAGATCAAAACCAAAAACATAAGATGATGAATACGTGTGAAAATTATCAGAAACATTATCATTTAATTACTCATTACTCTCATAATCATGATATACAAAATTTGTTTGACTTATTCCAGTTCCTTTGTTTTCTAAAATGTCATTTAAATGAAGAGGAAGACTTAGATGATTATCAAACAAATTTCCGTCGGCAAAAAGATCAGGTTATAATGAAAAATGACTATTAGAATAGATAAAACTAAATGTCTCTCTATTCTATGAATGATCATTATAGTTAAAACTTGTTCTTGAATTTATAATGCCATTTATTTATTATTCTCCTCATAATGGATATCACTTTCAGGTATGAGATTGACTTGATTGAATAGAGATTTCCTTACTTGAAAATGAGAATCAATATATTCTAATATGTTGAGCTGAGAAGTATTAATTATGATATCGGAAATTTCAGTTGAATTACTTCTAATGAGACAATTGTCAACATCATGGAAAGACTCTAATTCAAGAATTATATTAGGAATTAAAGCATTTTCAAGATTATTTAAAATTTCATTGGATGAATTTATGTTTTCCTGAAATAGTTCCTCAGTAATTTCTGAATTGAATGTTACAATAAGATCATCCATATCATAGGAAATAATTGGTTCATCAATAGTAGAAAATATACTAATAAAAATTATACCTTCTGGTTCATTATGATTAGTACAATAAAGTGAAAGAATGTGTCTAAACCAACCTATTAATTCAAACTATGAAGGAAAATCATCAGATTTAAATTGAAAGAAAATTAATTTGAATCTAAGAAGAAAAAATTCATAGGACTCCTTCATTTTTTCGCAAGTTCTCAAGTTTGAGGAAAACCTGATCGCAATCATAATCTTGAAATCTATGCAATAACATTTGAACAAAATTGTCCTAGATACCTATAGAAACAACTGGTAATGATCTACACTAGTCTTTGGCTTCGCCTGTTAAGGTGAGAGTGAAAATCCTGCAAATGACACTTTCATCAATATCAAAATTTTTACAATTCAAAATAAATTGATGAACATGATGAAATGAAAAGGGATTAGACTCACCATTAAACTTTGTTTTTGACAAGTATCTAACTACCTTCATTAGAGTGTTTGATGTGCAACCAAAGATACAACTCTAAATCAGAAGTTCAGAAAGAGCCATTAAAAAGAATAATAATGTTAAATAAAACAACTCAAACACAAATCAAATTATTATGCACACTCATCGATGCCCCTTCTTCTAGCGCCAAAAATGTTAATGGAAAAAATGACCATGATCAACATCATAGGGAGATCACCCGTTCAGGGCCCCAATTAAGCCCTTATCTGTTTGGGATGGTGATTTCGACTGGTTAAAGGTCCAGTTACCTTTATCTAAAACTAACTTAAGCTAACTACTAATCTAATCTATATATACAAAGATATTTGCATGGCCTTCTATCTACTAACGTATTTCGATACTTGTTTTTATCAGTAGACAAAAGAGAATGAATTTGCTTCTCGCGGCTAGCTTGCAAGGAAGCAATCCTTAAGTTGACATAAGGGCTCAACTAAGACATAGATTTAATTTCTCCTGCATGAGGAGACTTCAACAAAATGAAATAAATTAATATAATTCCAAATCTAAATATAAATACAATGCAAAAAGTAAATGAAACTAATCTAACTTGATACTCAAGAGATAGCTCTCAAATACCAAGTGCAAGGATTTAAATATAGTGGGGATTAAACATGTTTTTATGATGAATGTCAAGTTGTTGAATTAGTTCAAACATTTAACATTACGATTTTCATGCATGCTTTGCTTGGATATTTAAAACAATAAAATATGGGCCATTAAAATGCATAAATAGTTCATACAGTTCAATGACAATTAAATCTATTTCAAATGACAAGTTTATAAGTAAATAGTTACATAGAAATTGGATTGAATCACAAGAGAAGATTAGAAATAAATAACATATCTATAATACCATTAGATCAGATAGCTTATCTAATAGACAATCATTCTCATATCCGTAAAGAATGCAAAATATGAAATAATTGGCATAGATTTGTCATTAAAAGAGTAAAAATTGCATTAACAAATAAATGTATTTGAATACAAATAATAAAATTGATTTCATTTTTCTGTTTTACAAATAGATCTCCAACAATCCTTTCAAAATCACGAGCTCTTTTGTTGAAGAAAAGAGCTACAATAGTGCAAATTCTATCTCAAATACAAAGATTGAATCTTCAAAAGAAAACCCCCAAGTAACTCAGATCTGAGTATTCCTCTTCACCTGCAACTACAATTTCTTTACAATAGTGCTCAGAGCCTATAAATTGCAGAAACTAGGAACCCCCTATACACATGAATAAACATTTTTTTATGAATTCCTTTTCCTTCAGGTTGAATCCTGCTTGAGTCAACCAAAACTTCCTATCAATTTGCTACAAAATTTGGAATAAAATTAGCTACAAAATTTGTAGAAAACTAAATATGGACATAACCCTCCAAAATAATGCATCATATATCAAAAATGGTTTAGATTCTAAACCAATAAACTTGGGATAAGGTAATTGACCATGTTTATGAAGTGGGTTTTCAACTGTTTCTCCACATTCCTATATGTTTGCTCAGAATCTAAGTTTGAAGTTAGCCTCCCGAAACTGATCCGAACTATAGTCTAACTCAGGTCATGATTTCTCCCAATATCTTCACTTTCTACACAAATCCTCTAGATACTAATTAAATATATCCATTTTTGAAGTTTTTTTTCAACCATTTCCTCAAATTCCTCACCGTTTGGTCGGAATTCAATATGGAAATTCACCTCCTGGAAATTAACAACACAAAAATTCTTAAAACTCTCGCTAGAATCCGATAATAGTTTTCTCAATATGTTCATTTTATGAGGAAAAGACCCATGTGGAAGGTAAATCACCCAACTTGGGAAGTGGGTTTTCATCCAGCTAAGAAAATTCCTCACCAGTTTCTCGCAATGCAAGATGTAAATTCACCTCTTGAAAGAGATACAAATTTTTCACTTGAGCAATTTTTTGTGACTATAGTTGAACTGTAGATTTGTAATATACACCAATAACAAAAGGAAGCCAAATTCATAACAAAAATATATCAAAATATAAACGACAAGATCTCCAAATAAAATCAAATCTGATTGATATCACATATTCTAAATAAAGCAAAACTACATAACTTAATTGGATGTTATGTTTTGAAATTGAGGATATTATGCAAATTTGAGGAAATTAACTCAAAAATAATTAATAATCACTCAATTGTTGGAAAATTTAAATCAACCAATTGAACCACATTTTAGAATCACATGTTAATTATTGAATGACAAAAATATTCATCGTAATATTGTTTTAGAACAAAGTGAATGTGAAGAATTAATATTAAAACTATTTCCAATAATTGACCAAGTTGTTGTTTAATAATGTCCAATTAAAGCCAAACCAATCACCTAAATAATAAAATATTTACATGACTATATAAGAAAACCAAACCAATCACCTAAATAATAAAATATTTACATGACTATATAAGAAAACCAAACCAAACAAATCATATCAATGGAAAGATATTGAAGAATATAATGATAATGTCAAAAGGACAAACAAAACATAAAAATATCTATAAATAGAGAACTGAAAACAAATCAAGGTGATATTAACAAAATTCATATGGAGGGACCCATAATAATTTCAAAACATTATGGGGGGTGTTGTGACCACAACAAGTACCAATTTTAAAACGAACATATCTTGAGTTACAAGTGTCAGAATCGGGCCCATGGAACCTCATTGGAAATGTATCAAGATGAAAAATTCAATGGGATAGGACATCAAACAAAAAAAGTAATAGAAAAAACCCAAAAATGCAAAGAACAACAAACCATGAATTTGGGAAAAAAATTGACTATGTAAATTTCAAACGAGCATATATGGAGCTACAACAAATGAAATCAGGCCCATGATAGCCCACCGGAAAAATAGAATAGAGAAGACCATGATGGTACAACAAGTATTGATAGATTAAGGGTATAAATGCCCATAAAATGTAGAAAAAAGAGTAGGCCTGAAGTTAATCATAAAATTTGTTGTACATGTTCAGGCATCATATATGAAGCTATAAGAATCGAAATAAAAAATGCAAGAGCATGTTGGAAGGCTGAGAAAAAGAAGAAGAAAATGGGATGATCTTATTTAGAAGGCTAACACTAGAATTGCCCAGAATAACTCGAGGAACATAAGAGGACACCAATGGGTTGAATTAATAATTTTTTTTAAGGAAAGTCATTTGTAAACTTCGTTAGGGAGAAAATAATCACCCAAGAGTCACTTCAACTTCTGTTCATAACGCGCACATGTTCATTTTTGAAAATTTAAGAAAATTCAAAATGTAAAATGACAAAACAAAGAGAAATGAAGTGAAAAGTCATAAGAACTGAGGAGTCTCTCTTGTCTTATAAAAGAGAACTCATTAAATGTAAGAGGGGACTTTTTCCCATTGTATAGACTAATACTAATCTTATTTTTGTATGTATGAAGAGCAGAAGCCGTGATTTTGAAGTCACAATTGTTTTCAATTTTTTTGTGGGATTACTCTACACATGTATTTGTCATTTTAGTTTTTTGAGTGCTAATCATATGGACTATTTTTGTGCTTAGTATTTAGGATTCTCATGCTTTTGTTATTTCTAATGAGTACGGGGATGAGAATACAAGTCTCTTATTCAATTATTTGAGATGATATCTGAAATATAATTTTTATAACATATTCTTGACTGATATGAACTATTTTTTCTATCAAAATACCATTCTAAATTGTGCTCATCTATTAGTTTTTCTCCCATGGGATAGTTTAGAAGTAGTTAGGGTAGATTAGTTTTCTTTTAGTTTATATTAGATATATAGTTAATTAGGATTGTTTGGGGGGGGAGTTCATTATCTTTTCCTTGTTTGTTCTTTTAATTCTTAGTGGAAACTAGGTGTTATGCCCCACAACTACCCACTAAAATTCTCTAACCCAAGAGAGAATTTGGCGGGTCCCCCTTATATGAGTTTTGCAAGGAACTGTGTCACTACAAGTTTGATTTGATACTAACATAGGAAAATACTATTTTTCTAATACGGTCTATATTACAACCTTGCAATTGATGATGTTGATATGATGTTTTTTTAGTTTTTATACTTGTTGATTGGTTTACACTCATCCGAAAGGATCAAATTCAGTATTGTGCTCAACCGCCAGGAAATTATTCAATGATCTGACAATAATTCATAACCACATAATTGATTCCTGACATAAAAAGAAGGTTATACAGAATGTGATATAACACTGCTCTAATAAATAATTTTGACAAAACCTTTTCGATAGTAATATTGGAAATATTTTTGTTGATATTACCTCTATTGGAACACCTTTTATGCTAATGAAATCAAACCCTGATGAAACTCATCCTAACAGCCTTTTCCTTTCTGACTACGTACATTCATGATAAATTTCCAAGTGGTCATTTGGCCTACTTGTCACCTTGTTATTAGTTGACAAAGATTGTATGTTAAATGCCTATGTGGGTCCCTTACATAGATACTTCAACACGTGGTAGGATTTTATTGGTTTACTGATAGTTACACTCAACCCCAATTCCCCCCACGAACACAATATTTTGGAATTACATGTTTTTCAAGGGAGGAATATTCCTCAATATCATTCCTTTGGAGTTGTTATGATAACTTTACCCTGCAATAAGAAACATCCCAACAATTCTCAAGGAAATGGAATAACCCCATTCTTTAACATCTTATCCCCAACACAAATATTGATATATGAAAGAGAATCTCCGTTGATGCTCTCTCGTCGGAGTCTCTCAATGACTTAACCTTTCCCATTCTGATGAAAGAAACTTTGATAACACCATTATAGAGGATCATATCAAAGTATTTGTATCTATAACATGTACCTTATTGACAACACAACCAAATAATATAACATCCCTATTTGATAGGAATTCTTTCCTAGCACACTTCCTAATACAAATGGGAATATTCTTTGATACCCTCTCATCATAGCACTAGATGATCACGAAATCGTTCCCTCTTCGATAGAAATTCCAATAACACTCTCAAAAAACAATTATGAGTATGATTGCTAATCATTATGCCTGCGATACACGATTTTGAACTGTAATGACCCTACTTAAATAAATGTATATGATTATTAATTATAATTAATTTGATAATCCGATTGTCCTAAAATGTTAGCTAAACAATAATTATTTCTTAAATAATATTAACTAATTAATTATTATTAATTACTTGTTCATATCTGTTAATGATTAATTAATTATTAATTGACTCATTAATTATGTGAGTAAAGAATTAAAGGGGTTAATAATTTAATTTATTAAAGACTTACATATACGGGGAGGGGAAAGAAACATTAAATGGAGGGGATAAGATAATAAATATGGGGATAAGATAATAAATAAATGGATAAGATATTAATGGGGGAGATAAGGAAATTAATGAGGGGAGGAGAGTCGGTGAAGGAGGATATGACAGGAGGAGTCTTACGGGGAGGGGCATTATTTTTGGGAGGGGGGAGAATTATTGGAAGGGAGGAAGACTGTATGTCTGGCTGGCTTATTTTTTTGGTATGGGGAGTTTGTCTTTGGGGGTTTTGGGTGAATCATAAGTAGGGGGCACCAGTTTGCTGGGGGTTTTGGGCACGGGAGCTAGGATTCCTTTCGGTTTCCTGGAGCTAGGGAGACGGACAGGTTGCTCCTAGCTGGCTGGGAGGTTAATCGGTTTGGGCAGAGTTGGTCAACGCATCAGGCAGCAACAAAGCAGTAGGTTGGACAACCAGGTCAACGGAGAAATTAGCATCAGGAAGAGGTAATTAAATTTTATTATGTTAAGTTATTTTTCATGCTGTAAATAGATTTGAATTCCTGCAGAATTTTTATGCTTGTAGGATGTGAATGAATAATTTACGTATAGAGAAAGGAAATATATGTTAATTGAATTAAATTTTGGATTTAATTTAGTATGGTCACTACACGTGGTATGAGAGCCCTGGTTCAAAATCTGGAGCCAAGGGCCTACCTACCCACCCAAAATTTAAACACTTCTATTTAGCTATGGTGAAACCCTGAAACCCTTAATTTGATGAAAACCTGAGCTCTAGCTCCACCTAACCTACAAGACAAGAACACGATTTTTATTATTATTA
>ML777641.1:144881-164325 GCA_009831015.1 Picea engelmannii
ATTCATAATTACGTAACTAAACCACAGTTGTCTAAATAAAATTGTTGAACCGGATAATTGTAATTAAAGGATTTCTCAAACAATTGATTGGTTTGTTGTCTTTTATAAAAGACTAGTCTTGTTGATTGGATTGGATGCATACACAAATTACTAAAGGGTGATAGTTATTGATTATTAGTACATGCACGAGACTTCTATGTACTAGCTACACATGCATTTCTTGTACATGCACACTAGTACGTATGAGTTTTCTTGACTTACTTACTAATAATGTTGGTTAATTGTTATTAATGTGTGAACCATGTTTCTTTTCCTTTGTACCATGAGATACCTTAACTTCGGAACGAAGTTTCCTAAAGGGTGGGTGTATGTAACGACCCTTCTTAAATAAATGTATAGGATTATTAATTATAATTAATTTGATAATCTGATTGTCCTAAAATGTTAGCTAAACAATAATTATTTCTTAAATAATATTAACTAATTAATTATTATTAATTACTTGTTCATATCTGTCAATGATTAATTAATTATTAATTGACTCATTAATTATGTGAGTAAAAAATTAAAGGGGTTAATAATTTAATTTATTAAAGACTTACGTATACGGGGAGGGGAAAGAAAAATTAAATGGAGGGGATAAGATAATAAATATGGGGATAAGATAATAAATAAATGGATAAGATATTAATGGGGGAGATAAGGAAATTAATGAGGGGAGGAGAGTCGGTGAAGGAGGATATGACGGGAGGAGTCTTACGGGGAGGGACATTATTTTTGGGAGGGGGAAGAATTATTGGAAGGGAGGAAGACTGTATGTTTGGCTGGCTTATTTTTGTGGTGTGAGGAGTTTGTCTTTGGGGGTTTTTGGTGAATCAGAAGCAGGGGGCACTGGTTTGCTGGGGGTTTTGGGCACGGGGGCCAGGATTCCTTTTGGTTTCCTGGAGCTAGGGAGCCAGACAGGCTACTCCTAGCTAGCTGGGAGGTTAGTCGGTTTGGGTAGATTTGGTCAGCACATCAAGCAAAAGTAAAGTAGCAGGTTGGACAACCAGGTCAACGGAGAAATTAGCATCAGGAAGAAGTAATTAAATTTTATTATGTTAAGTTATTTTTCATGCTGTAAATAGATTTGAATTCCTGCAGAATTTTTATGCTTGTAGGATGTGAATGAATAATTTATGTATAGAGAAAGGAAATATATGTTAATTGAATTAAATTTTGGATTTAATTTAGTATGGTCACTACATGAACGAGTCGTACTTCCATATTCATTAATGGTGAGGTGATGTTTTACCTGTAAATTGGTTGTCATGCAAAAAACATTAACTTCACAAATTAGGGTAACTTTGTATCTACATCGTAAATTCTAAACCCAACTTGAATCATTATTTTCCTTCATTAGTTTGTGAGAGAAATCTCCTCTACATACTCCGATCGTAAACTAGTTGTAATTCTTGATCCTAGTCCAAGAGTAACAAGTATGCGAATATTATAAGTTTATGTATTCATGCATTGTTATATATTTCATATGGACTTATGTGTTCCTCGATGGATGCACGAGAAAATAAATACACCATGACGTGCTCAAATTCTAGGAAGGAAATAAATATTGCAACACCTATTCCAACTTTTGTGCGTGAGCTCACAATGAATCCAGGGGACGTCTTGGTGAAAGATACCAACTACCATACCGGAGAAATTTCCCAAGGTTCAATGAAATATTCAAAATATTCAATGTTGGGGAATTATCAACAAAACATGAAAAATTTGAAGTATATCAAAATATCTAGAGGAGTGGTGTCTATTCCATGGTTTCCCATCCAACACTATTCCCCTATAATGATGTAGCTAAATGGTCCTTCAAACAGTTTGACCCAGACACAACCACGATCATGAGCAAGATGGGAATACAAATAATGTCCCTAATACCAGAGTACATTGGTGTTTGATATCACCTTCCAAAGCCTATGGTTTCCCTCAACGAACCATTTCTAAATAAATTCACCAAGTACAACAAAGACTTTATTAAGTTAATGGAAGATTGGTCGATGGATGGAGAATGAAAATTCAAGCAAGGGAAAAGGCCAATACTTTCCCATGAGTTCAAAATACCATACATTATGTTCATATCTATGTTGAGTACACTATGTGGATAGGAAAAGAGTACACATTTCCATATGGAGTGGCTACCCATAGCATACATTGTTGTCAAAACAGGGTAGGTTTTTAACTGGGCAGAAATATTGACTTTCAATATCTGCCACAATATGAGAAATGTCCCAGGTATGAAGAAACTTTGTTTCTACATGTCTTCTTATCCGTTTGATGCCATGTGCTCTTCCATACAATTTCCTTCTTTTGGATGGATTTGGTATCAATAACAACCTCCAATACATGTTTATTGTTTATAAATATGGAACACAAACTACAAAAGGTATTTCTATGAAAAATGTGATTAATTTCTTGCCCCCCTACATACCATAATTTTTGGGTTTCCAACAAATAAAATATCAAAGGAAGCCACTACTTTTATTAGGGTATATGGAAGTACTAGGGCCCCACATATACTTCCATGTTATTTCCCTGATAGGTTGTTGATTAGAGAAATTGCATACCAGACCATGGGAACTAGTATAACCTCTCTCCTTTTGGGCAGTAGGAAAAACATATGGTGCACATTTCCTAATAATATAGGTATTTATAGCTTATTGAATGGTCCATGTGCCTAAAAAGAGGAAAAATCCCTACATTTTCCTTGGAGAATCTAGAGGACATGATCCATGAGATCTGGCAATGAACCAAATAAATCTTGTGGGCTTCAATAACTCTAAAATCCATGAAGTTTATTTTGTAGAAGAGGTATTCATAGTGTTATCACTCAATAATTTCTTTGGGATGCATCAAATAAATGCAAAGGTAACTTACAAACCAACTTTAGGTTGGATTCTGACCCTTCCAACCAGAGAGGGCTCTCTCAAACATGTAAAGACTGAAACTACTCAAAAAGATTTGGCAATGAGCACACACAGGTCAGATTCTACAATAGGAAAGGTTTGTTTAGGTTTTTAAAAGGGTTGGTAGGACAAACAAGAGGAATAAAACATTGGGAAATGGGGTCAAATCTTGAGATATACTATGAATATTAATACAGCTAATGTACTTCTGAGGGAATAGAGGCAAAGCAAGCATATCCTTCAGCAATAAATAGTATTCAAATGATGGCAAGATAGAAAAGATAAAATCCCATTACAAATGAGAGCATCAAACAAAGATGAATTCTCAATTGTAAATTTAGAAGAAATAACATAAGGCTGACTACAATGAACATAACACTTAACAGAGAGTGAATTATAGACCTCTAATCATTAGACATGACAACTGGATTAACCACATGAAAGGAACATATATCAAGGATGAATTCCAATCATGTACTCTTAGATATGCTTAGAAGAAATAACATAAGTGAAATGACAGTGAACTAGAGGAAAACACACTAAGGATTCATACACCGTGATGAATCTCGGCTATCAAAAGCATTGTACTATTGTATTAATTCATAAGGACATCTTGAGAAATTTATACACAGTCCCTTCGCCTTCCTGGTTGAAATTCCCCCTCCTTTATCTACTCTTTTACAATGAAATATATAGCACTAAAGGCCCCTTCCAGCTCACAACTTCGAACTCCAACCCCTTTCCCAAAATAGAAACCATTACAAATAGAACATGACACATTTTAATTGATCTCTTGTTTTTCAGGAGTAAAAATAGGCTTGAAAACTCCACCTGCAATTCTCAAACCGTAATAGTTGTGTAAACTCTGAGAACGGTTTTTGTATATGAGCTCATTTTGAAGAAAAAACTCTCTCAATTTCTTGAAATTAATCTCCAGCTGGCCAGAATATGTGTCACAAAAACATGTCTCAAACAAGAAATCATGAAACTAAAGAATAGGGCTACAAGATTCCTTTGAATCTCCCAATATGTGTCACCTGTATAAAAAATGAACAACGTTAATGTTCTTGGGTTCGTGCTTAACAATAACCTCATTTGCATTTAAAAATTCATTCTAGTGCATCCGAAATTCGTCCTGTAAGTCTCAAATGTTGTGGAAACTGACTGCCACATCCTCTTTGAAATGTCACTTGTTCTTTTTTTCAAATCTAATTTTATTTATCCATATTCTCCTTAAATATTTGGGAATAATATATTTGAATAAAAATAATTCCCAAAGAATTTTTTCCTGTAAAATTAAATTTCCATATTTTAATTCATGCCCATGGTTTTAAAAAACCATTTATCTTCCCGTGGTTTTGAAAACCATGTCTTGTTTTTCCCAATAAATATTTACCATTTCACTTGAAAACTATTTACTCGTTTGTTTCTCGTGGTTTTGAAAACCATGTTTTGGAAACCATCTTGGTAAACTATGAAAATACCCCTTGATCTTCCCCTTTTACTTCTGTAAAAACCTTGGATAAACAATTGTCCAAATCTTCCGTTCACGTACATTTTCTTCTTTATGATTATTTTCCATAACAATAATCACTAATTTCTCTGCTCTGTAAACCGTTTTCACCGTGAGGAAGAAAATTTTTATGGCATTGGAAAATACATGATTTGTTTTGTAATGTATCAAACCATACCTTAATAAAACCGAAACAATATATCAAATGTCTTGCAAGAGTGTTTCATAACTTAGGAAGAGTGGTTTTAATCCACACCACCCTTACCTCCGAAATGCATCATTTAAGTACATGTACTCCAACATAAAACCTGGTAGTTTGGATTTCGGGACCACCTTAAAAAATTAACCCTCATTTACTTTCAACCCCTGAAATGTATATGCGCCCTCCATCCACCCTTTGACTTTTCTATATAGTTTGAGATTCGTGGCCATGATTGACGTGAGGTCATGAATTAAATATTGGATTAAATATTAATATAAATATTTTAATATAAAAATATTTATATTAATAATTATAAACCTTTTTCCATTTTTTCTAAGGACTTTGGGCATATGAGGCTCATCACATGACTTTGTGGATAAGATAAGGGATATTAAAGGAATAATTTTAATTTTCAACGAGAATATGATAATAAGGGTAAAAATGAATGAAGTGATGGGACCGAGGAACTTAGATAAGCATTAAGGCTAGATATAGGTTTGGGATATTTGTCAATTTTGACTCATGGAGGACATGACTATTTTGGATGATTAGTCGAGTGAAGGATTTAGGTGATGGGAGCTTGACAGAGCTGGTGAAAATGTTTTAAAACCTGAGTGGAAAGATAGCACAAGGACAAGATTCTTTGGGAAAATTAATACAAATTAGCATGTGATAACATTGGCTCCAATGGGGATGTTATCCTCCCAATGAGGTAGCAAATAAATCGTAGACTCGGTGCCTGATCCATTGGGATTATCCCAAAGCATGTGTGTACCCTTCTCTGACCTATCACTAGTATCCATTGAAAACCAAAGTCTGTGCATTTCTCTCAACTAAAAACTAAACGCTAAATACACCACTACAATCTGAATGTACACACTTATGAAAACCCAAACTGAAAATTGCTTGACCAACAAGATTATTTTCACACTCATATATACTCTAAAAATGTTGAAATGAATACTCAATCAAGTGATGTTAAAGTGCCAATGTAGCCAATCAAGCAATTGGATTCTTGATTGTCCTCTGCTCACATTTTTCTTAAGCAGACAAATGAATGTAAAAGATGGTAGCTGAAAACAAAAATTGAATCTAAAATCTGAGCTTGTGAATGAAACAAATTCCTCCTTCACCTATTACTATAATAGGATGGCCACGGGATCTTGAAAACCATGAAAAAACATTTCTTCTTGATGAACAAAAACATAAAGACAAGCTTCTTTCATAAGTGTTTGTTGTTCATTCTCTATTTCTTCAGTTCTGAGAACAATGTCAAATGAAACGGAAGCAATAGGTTTGTCTACTCTTCCATGCATATCAACAAAAACATGCATACATACTTGAACATATTCAAATATGATAGCCATATTATGTGCAACAAGGCTATCCTCTTGTTCATCAAACAATTCTAATTTGGTTTTATTAACCTTCGGGAATTTTTCTTGAGGATTGTCATTTTTGACATTCAAATGAATGAAGGGAAATAAGTTCATGCTCATAATATTCTTGCAAATGTGAAAATACAACAACATCAACTATTTCACAGTCTAGAGTTTCCATGGATGCATTTTCAAAACCATGATTTTCAAAGGAATTAAATAAAACAACTGCCTCTTCATTATCTTTCTGTATTTCTGATTGAAAAGTGGCATACATTGTTTTGTTTCTTTCCTGAAACTCTATGTCATTTGTCGGTTCACTGCTTGAGGTCTCCATAGATGCAGTTTCAGGATCCTCATCCATGTCTAGGACACTTAAAATTTGAACAACCACATCATTCACAGGGAAAGAAAGACAAATTTGAATCACTTTGTCTTGTTGGAAATCTTGTTGAATATCTTCATCAAGTTCAGGAAAAGGAAAATGAATTTTAGCAACAATTTCTTGATGAAGATATTCAACAAGATTTCCAACAAGACAAAAGGAAAATGAATTTTAGCAACAATTTCTTGATCAACTTCATCTTCAGCCAAAGGAGAAGCTGCCATTTGTTGTTGGGATGAATATTCGTAAGGGGTTTCTATGATTTCATCATTCATACACTCTTCATTACTAAAAACATTTTCAAGGTACTTAGTGAAATGTTCACACAATTCACAACAATCTTCAAACACCAAGAATGAAGGATTAGATTCTCCATAATGCTTAAAGAATGTTATGTGGAAATCCTTAAGAGAGTATAAGATACCTGGTTTTAAACCTTCATACCATAATATTGCTTTCCCCTCTAGAGTAGAAATACACATTTTCATCAAACAATCCTCATGAAATTCAACCCCCAGCTTACATATGTGCATGTGAAATATAATCAAGTGCAAGGAAAGATCATTTCCTTTCGCATCTCTGAATTTAGGAAAATATTTTTTCCAATCTATGTGATGGATATGATTTGGAAATACATGAATATGAGAGCGATTCATTGGAGCATACCTTGTAGATATGTGATCCATATTGAAGCAATGGAGTCAACAATAAAATCTTTAGGCTACTGATTCTTTAGACAGTGGAGTCGCCATGAAAACTTTGATTTCTAGATTCTTGAAAATGGAGTTGCCAGGTGAATGATGTACAACCCTTCTATGTCTGAATACTTTTCACCATCAGTATTCATATCTGAACTTTGTCGTTTATCCTAGGGAATATTTCACCTTCACTCCCCGACAACGACGCAAAAATGTTAGCACTCGGTAATTTTTGGGGGAAGCATCATAGAAATTCCAAGGTAACCTACAAACCAACTTTAGGTTGGATTCCAACCCTTCCAAGCAGAGAGGGCTCTCTCAAACATGTAAAGACTGAAAATACTCAAAATGATTTGGAAATGAGAACACAGAGATTATATTCTTCAATAGAAAAGGTTTGTTTAGGTTTTTAAAAGGGTTGGTAGGACAAACAAGAGGAAGAAAACATTGGGAAATGGGGTCAAATCCTGAGATATACTATGAATATTAATACAGCTAATGTACTCCTGAGGGAACAGAGGCAAAGTAAGCATATCCTTCCGCAATAAATAGTATTCAGATAATGGTAATACAAAAAAGAGAAAATCCCATTACAAATGAGATCATCAAACAAATATGAATTCTCAATTGTAACTTTAGAAGAAATAACATAAGGCTGGCTACAATGAACAGAGAACTTAACAGAGAGTGAATTCAGGACCTGCAATCATTAGACAAGACAACTACATTAACCATATGAAAGGAGCATATATCAAGGATGAATTCCAATCATGTACTCTTAGGTATGATTAGAAGAAATAATAGAAGTCAAATGAATGTGAACTAGAGGAAAAAACACTAAAGAATACACCATGATGAATCTCGGCTATCAAAAGCATTGTACTATTGTATTAATTCATAAGGACATTCTGAGAAATTTACATAGTCCCTTCGCCTTCCTGGCTCAAAGTCCACCTCTTTTCTCTACTCTTTTACAATGAAATATATATCACTAAAGGCCCCTTCCATCTCACAACTTCAAACTCCAACCCCTTTCACAAAATAGAAACAGTTACAAATAGAACATGATACGTTTTAACTGATCTCTTGTTTTTCAGGAGAAACAATAGGATTCAAAATGCCACATGTAATTATCAAACCGTAATAGTTGTGTAAAATATGAGAATGGTGTTTGTAGATGAGTTCGTTCTGAATAAAAACCTCTCTCAGTTTCTTGAAATTCATCTCAAGTTGGTCGGAATACGTGTCACAAAACATGTCTCAAACAGGAAATCATGAAACTAAAGAATAGGTCTCCAAGATTCCTTTCAATCTCTCAATCCATGACACCTATGTAAAAAATTAACAAGGTTAATGTTCTTGGGTCGGTGCTTGAAAATAACCTCCTTTTAATTTTAAAAATTCATTATGGTGCATCCAAAAATCGTCCTGTAAGTCTCAACTATTGTGGAAACTGACTGCCACATCCTCTTTGAAATGGAACTTGTGTTTTTTTTCAAATCTAATTTTATTTATCCATATTCTCCTTAAATATTTTGGAATAATATATTTGAATAGAAATAACTCCCAAATATTTTTTATCCTGTAAAATTAAATTTCCATATTTTAATTCATGCATGTGGTTTTAAAAAACCATTTATTGCTTATTTCCCGTGGTTTTGAAAACTATGTCTTTTTTTGCCCAATAAATATTTACCATTTCACTGTGAAAACTATTTACTGGTTTGTTTCCCATGGTTTTGAAAACCATGTCTTGGAAACCATCTTGGTAAACTATGAAAATACCTCTTGATCTTCCCCTTTTACTTCTGTAAAAACCTTGGATAAACAATTGTCCAAATCAAACCATACCTTAATAAAACCGAACCAATATATCAAATGGCTTGCAATAGTGTTTCAGAAGAGTGGCATTATTCCACACCACCCTTACCTCCAAAATGCATCATTTAAGGACACGTACTCCAACATAAAACATGTTGGTTTGGATTTCGGGACCACCTTAAAATATTAACCCTCGTTTACTTTCAACCCCTGAAATGTATATGCACCCTCCATACACCCTTTGAATTTTCCACTTAGTTTGAGATTCGTGCCCATGATTTGACATGAGCTCATGAATCAAATATTAATATAAAAATATTTCTATTAATAATTATAAACCTCTTTCCATTTTTCTAAGGATTTTGGGCATATGAGGCTCATCACATGACTTTGTGGATAGGATAAGGGAGCTTAAAGGAATATTTTTAATTTTCAATGGGAATATGATAATAAGAGTAGAAGTGAATGAAGTGATGGGACCGAGGAACTTAGATAAGAATTAAGGCTAGATATAGGTTTGGGATATTTGCCAATTTTTACTCATGGAGGACATGACTATTTTGGATGATTAGTCGAGTGAAGGATTTAGGTGATGGGAGCTTGATGGAGCTAGTGAAAAAGTTTTAAAACCTGAGTGTAAAGATAGCACAAGGACAAAATGCTTTGGAAAAATTAATACAAATTAGCATGTGATAACACATAGGAGCCCTATTCTTTGAATATGTTTTAAAGAGGTTTCTTGATGATGTGGCCAGAGAAAAACTTCAAGTAGAACAAGAAGAGAAGAGGAAAATATTACAGGAACAATTCCAACTACTTCTCAAGGAAGACCAAAAAAAGTTGTAAGCCAAGGAACAAGAAGAGGAAAGGAAGACAGATGAAATATATCAAAATTTTTTGATAGTAGAATAAGAATCCCCGAGGAAACAAGATGAAAATAAAAAGAGACAGGAAGACACCAAAGGGAAAGTGAAAATTGAACCCAAAAAGACCTCCAAGGTTGATGAGAAGAATAAAAAGGAAGAATAAATTAAAATACTTGTTGATGAGAGGAAGAAAAAGGAAGAAGCACTTAAAATACTTGTTGATGAGAGGAAGAAAAAGAAATAAGATGAGATGAAATCTCATCAATATGTTTTTCAACAAAATAAGGTCGAGGAGGAGAAAAAGAGAATAGTAGCAGAAGTAGGAGCACAGAAAAGGCATGCAAAAGAAAGGCAAAGACTAGCAGCAGAAGTTGAAACTGAAGCAAAGAAGAAAGTTGATAGAGAGGCAGAATGGAAAAGACAAAAAAAATAAAATGAAACCCAAAGCATCCCAATGACTCCAAATGTGGGTATAGTAAACATTCCTCCTTAATAATGTACTCCCCTCATGTCCATTCCAGGTAATGTGACTTTCTCCTCACAAATAGTAAATTTGGATGATGTTTTAGTTGTTTTAGGAGAGTACTATTATAGTAATAAAACTAAGGGGATCATGAAAAGATAAAATAAGAGGAAAAAGGAAGATAAAAATGTCATCCAATCGTCAACAAGGAGAGTCATTGAATGGGAATCAAGTCTATATTCTAAGGAAAATGCTATACTTAAGCTCATGGAATTCCTTTATCTCGTCATCATAATACATTTTATATAGGTAGCCTTTACAAAAATATTTCACAAACTATTTTCAGATTAATTTTATTTCCTTTTTCCTTTTTATTTTCTTGAGTTCTTCCCACCAAATGGAAGACCTTTCATTCAGGTTAAATACTGCAATCCTTTCCTTGGTATTGTCAGAATAATTATGTACTTGAAAGTAATTTTTCAAACCAAATATCCATGATTAATATTCTTCCCCTTTATTTATATCTCCATCAAAGGTAGACGTTTTGTCCTTCTTGAATTATTGAGTCATAAAAATCTGAGAATTGTTTTTTTTTTTTTTCTTTTCTTAGAAATGTTTGATTACGTGCCAATACTAGACTATCCTGCTAAAATAGTCTTTCGTCTAGAGGACTCTGTGGAAAGACCTCCACTAGGTTCTCCTTTCTTGGTACCTTGATGCTTCCTTTTGGAAGAAATCCTTCTCGAATCATTGTGAGCCAATCCATGCTTTTGACCATCCAAAGGAGATTTCGACCTCTCCAACTGTTGTAATTCTCCATCACTAGGGCCTTGCTACAGATGTTTTTGAATTTCAGACAGAATCTAAAGTGGAACTACATTCAACTCCACCTATTCAAAATTGGCTCTCATAAGTCTCTCATTAAATTCTTTAATATTTCTCACAGTGGCCATCAAATATGGATGGCTTTCTTTTTCCCTCTGACCATCAGACTCTCTGTCTCTAAGTTGTGAGGTGTCATACATAAAACACTGCACCATTCACCTTTGTGAATTTTTTCAATTCATCCTACATGCTGAAATGACACTCATCATTAAAATTTTATGTCATTATTTTTCAAAACATGCATTCCAAATAATATAAAATCCCTTTTTTAAAACTTTATTAAACATTCTTGGTGATTGTTGGCCCTTGACCAAGTTTTGTAGATTCTTGATCATGTTTGACCTATTTTTTGGACTTTAACAGGATGTCAAAGGCAGAGCGTAAGGCAAAGAAGAGATTGCAAGATATCGGCCCCTTTTAGGGCCCTTTTTGGGATTTGGGAGTACGTAACAGGTATGGGAATGTTGTTGCATGGGTTTACCCATGCTTAGGCCTATTTTGTAATGTATAAATAGAAGGCTAGGTAATGTAAGAAGAGGCAGTTGCAAGTTGGCTAAGCGCTAGAGTTGGATCTGTGTGATCAAGAGTTGTAAGTTATTTGGTGCATACTATGTGAGACTTGCAGAGCTAAGTGCAAGTCATTGTAAGAGACTGTAGAAGGCTACATGCTTAGATCTACTCAGGGAATGAGGATCTAGCGAGCTGCGCAAATATCCTATTCTATGCGAAGTAGGGTTTTTGAGGCTATGTGCATGTAATTGATTGAAGAAGCTAATAAAGAAGAAAAAAATTGGTGGACGTAGTCCCAGGGTGCGGGTTAACCACGTACATGTTGTGTTGCTCTGCTTTGTGTGATGTGTTGATGTGTTTATATGTTAATGTGCTTAGTTCTTTAATATGGATGAATGATTTGTCTATGCTTAGTGCTTAATATTATGGATGGATGTTAGATCTGAGTGATATACATGTTCTTAGTTCTTGAATCTACTACATCTGATCTGTTTCATCGTGCTAAGTGATGTTAGATGCTATATCTGGTTGAATACTGCAATGATCTGTAATTAGGGTTTATCTGTGTTGTAACCGAGACTGAATATTGGTAAATTTTAACTGTTGAGTGCTTTGTTAAATGTTAGAATCATAGATCTGTGTCCCAGCTAAGGATGTAGACATATGAGTCCTGCAACCACCCCTACCTCTACCTCAGGTGAGACTTCATCTTCTTCGCAGGTGTCACCCAAAGGGCCAGTAGTTAGGGTTTTATTGGTGCATTGTAGTAGCAATGAACCCTGGGTATGCCCCTGTGCAAACAAATGGTTTCGTTGCTGGGACCTAAAACTGTGATTGTTGGGAACTGAGGAAAAAGAATATTTGTGCGAAGATCTGACTTGAAATTGTGAAATCTCTATGCATAGATATGTCGCTTTAGTGCGTAGTATTATACTCAGTTTGTGAAGCTCTGTGCTAATTAAAAAAAAAAAAAGTCTGATCTAAATAAAAGAGGTAAGATCTGCAAGATTTGTGCTCTAGTATAGGTAAGAATAGTAAAAAAATTTAGTTCTGGAAGATTGGTACTCTGCTGAAGATACGATTAGTGGAATTTTTTTTTTCTAAAGTATGGATCTAGGTATGTTTAATAAGATTTGTCCTAGCTTGAAAACTAGGGCACTGATAGATGAAAGAAGATTTGATATGAGTAGATCTGATAAGAATAGTGAAAGATATGTTATACCTATGCATAGAGAGAATATTTGGACTAACAAATGCATGCACGATCCTAGAAAGAATTTTTTGCAGGTTATCTACCATGATCCTAGTGCACAGTAGAGGAAAGGATGGGGATCATTTAAGAAAAAGAGAGGATTAACCCTTTGTTACAGTTGCAGAAAACCGAGACATTTGGCTAAGGAATGCCCTGGAAGAAGACCTAGTTTCCTTTGTTGCAAATCTATGGACCATGAAGTTTTGGATTGCCCTAGAATGATTGCTAAGATTGAAAGGATGAATTTGAGACAAGAATACCACGAGAAAGGTCAAACAACTAAGATTATTACAGAACCCCAAAAAGAATCAGAAAAAGTATTACTACAGATGAAAGAAACCCTGAATGAACAACGACATGTCAGCTTATCATAGATCTTCAAAGAAAAAGAATGCATTGAAACAAGAATAGGAGAATTTGACATTGACTGTGTTCTGGATGAGGAAACACAGGTGAATATCATGACCAAAAGAAATTGGGAACTTCTAGGAAAGCCTGCTATGATTCCTTCATTAGGAGAAATAGGGTTCTTTAGAGGAAAGATGATAAACCTATGTGGAAGACTTTCCCAGATATCTATGAATGCAATGGAACTTCAACAGAGGAATAATTTGAATTTGTCAAATTTATTGAAAACAATGCTCCATTTGCTATGTTACTAGGAAAACCTTGGATTGAAGGAGATCAGGCCAGAAGGAAAGAAGAAGAAATCGTAGAGCAGAAGAAGTAAGAGTTAAAAGATTTCATGACTAGGAGGATATCACACTTGATTGAAGAATAGAAGAACCAAGCGAAGATACTTAAGACCAGAGACTTAGATGTCAAAGTAGGACGAACACTAGAAGATTCGCAGAAGACTGAAGTAGCTATTCCAGATATAGATGAAGTATTTCCCCTTATTTCTAGGAAAGAACCTCACCAGCGTGAAGTTACTCTACCAAAAGAAGATAAGAATCAGAATGGAAAAAGGAATTCCAAGATGAAGCTCACTGGAAAGAAGGCTAGAAAACTAAATAAGAAGAAAGATAAAATCAAAAAGTTACAAAAGGTTCCAGAGGGAACTTTGCAGAAGGAAAATTTACAAAATTGGAACTTCACTGGGATATAAGAACTGTGTCACATGGCACTTTGCCATGGTGATGCAATATAGCCATTAGAGACAGTATAACCATTAGACCGATGACCCGAATGGGTAGAAAGGAATTTATGATCAAAGAGTTCACCACCAGAACATTGGGACTGCACCATAACGGACAACACTGAGTTAATGAAGGTTTCTCACCCGTTGCAAGAGATCCATTATCAAGTTATTTATTTATCCCATCGTGCCACGCAACGAGAACACTTTTGATGACCATGAATCTGAGTCCGCATACTAGTTGATTTCGTACAGTGATCATCAAGCTATTACCACTCATCATGTTGCATTGAGTGGTTACTCTTCGAACCCAATATATTCAACCACGAGCGTGCACGTCAGATGAGCTTAGCGTTGTAGAGAAAATTGTTGAGGAAGTTATAATTGACCTAATGACTGAAAGAGTAATGTCTAAAAGAGCAATGTTTGCAAGTATTCAAGCATCATCGACGAGAGGACTGCAAACCTCTCCGTCGATTTCTCATGGAGCTGGATCATCTCAACCATCAGCAGAAAAGAGAACCAAACACAAAGATGACCTAGAAAATTTGAAGATGATCCCATCCATATTGCCTGATTACATCCCGCCTCTAGCCAGTATGGTGAGTCGAGATAGTGTCCCAAGAGACTTCGAGTACTCCATGATTACTGTGTACCTCCCGAAGGGGATACACGTAGTTCGAGCACAGCAGGACAAGATCACAGCATTGAAGTTCAGTGACTTCAACCTCGGAGATCGCAATAACTACAGTATGCTCACCCCGTACAAATACCTAACCAAGACGAAGGGGATTAACTCAAAGATAATCCCCCAACTGTGGGTGATGAACCTCGCACAATCCTCCCTGTTAAATGTAATGAAGATCCCACACTTTGGAAGGCACCAGGAAGTGAATGTTTATGTCAAGCTATTACTTTCATGTTACCATGGCAGTTACTTATGGCTAGACCATCATATTACAATCGATCTAATGTTGATCCATAGGATCACGGGATTAAGTATGAAAGGACCCGTCCCACAGGAGTTCTATCCAGGAAAAGCCACAGATCGCATGCTAGCACATAATATCAAGGATACATACGACAATGTTGAAAAGGAAACACAAGGCTACAAGGTAGCCTCCATCCAGAATGGCACAGTGCACCTAGCTTGCTAGCTAATAGCCAAAAAGTTAGTAAGGAAGAAAAAACCTACGCAGGTCACAGGCTTTGTAATTGACCTCGCAGGGAAGTGCGTGGAACGCCTTCATATGAACTGGGTGAAGTACCTAGTTAATCATCTGGAACCACAAAGTACAGGATCAGGGCTACGAGTTTCATTTTAGCTGGCTCCTGATACTCATCACCTTTGTTGCCTGGGATATGTTGGAAGGTGCAACCTTCCCAGATATTGAACCGTTCGAGTCGCTTCTTGCGAAGTTCACTACCCTTTGGTACTCGAGTGATATGAAAAAACAGTGGAAATTGAATGTTGTTTTTCATACATATTACCTTCAGTTGAAGAGATCCATCGAAGCCGAACCTCGCATGACTCTGAACACCCTACAAAGGTTCCAACCCCTGAAGAAGTTTTGTGCAGATTGACACTTCATCTACATAACAACGCGAGTCGATGAACATAAGGAGCAACTTTAGTCATACTACAAGCTCACAAAATAAGTCTTGGAGGAGATCACCAAGGACTAGTCCGCAGACCTCCTTATTCCCGTAGACCCTGCAGAGATGTCTCACCCTGACAGCCCATATACCGCACATAAAGAACAGGATACACCTGGACCCAATAGAACGAAGAAGACCGAAGAGGTCCAAGAATTAAGCAATGCCTCAGGAAAGACTGCTTCAGTATCACCTGACTGAAGAGGTGATGACGAAGTAGAAGAACTAAATGAAAAAGGAGCTTAACAGAAGCTAGGTGAAGTAACACCGCCCAGAGATGAGGTTGATCCCCTGAAGAAGAGGAAGGTTTCTCCCCCGAAACCTTCTTACCAGAAGAAATTGAAAGCCACCGTGACCAATATCAAGACTGTGCTTACTGCTGATGATTTTGACTTCATCATCACAGCTCTCAATGATGTTTCGTTGGAAATTATGGAGAAATAGGAAGCTAAGATGGAATAAATGTACGATAGAATTGAGATCGAACTTCAAGGGGTACAGTAGGCCCTTTAGTCCAGTCGCATAGTCTCCACAGTGCCCCTGCCATCAGGAGAACAAGAGTTGGGAGATGAGCTAGCCCACCTCCACCGAATAGTTGATGCGGTTGAAGCTCGCCTTCGTCGTGCTCAAGAAGAAATAGAGCAAGCCACCTAGGCCTTGAATCAAGTGCAAGGAATACTCATAGAACAAAGCAGAGTTGCAGAATAGGAGAAGCTTGCTCTCTAGGAAAAGTTTCAAGAAGAGAAATCCCATATGAAACAAGAAAAAGAACAGTTGCTCGCAGAGCAACTCGAAGTGAAAGAATAAGTCAACAAATCACTCCGCTCAGTGATAGGATTAGAGATCCAAGCAGAAGACCGAGTCACGCACCAAGTAGAGAAGCTCCCATAAGCTATCCAGCAGCTACAACAACGAATCATAGACTTAGAGCTTCACACAGTTCCCAACACCCTGCAAGATGTGAGGGATCAAAGAGAAGAAATTGCTCAAAGCGCAGTTGAGAGAATAAAGGACCTTGCCATGGAATGTAAGAAACTCACTTATCATAGTACCCATACCTACGTGCAACTAACTGATAATCCAGAACTGAAGGCGTTGGAGTCGTAGCTCCAGGAGCCAAAGTATCAATTAGAAATGATACAGGCGCAGTTGAATCCCCTGTCAGCTGTGGAAAGAATGAAGTGATCCCAGGAGTAGTGCACTATCCAGCAGCAGGTCCACACTATTCAGAGCAGAGTTATGGAAGTAAATCAAATTCTCCAACCTGTACAGGATAAGAATTACTAGTTGTTCACAAATATCGAAGGTTGAGGAGTGGAACTGGAGCAAGTCATCACTGCAGTTGAACAACTCCTAGAATGACATGTCAACGAAGTAGTCATACAAGAGTTGATTGAACAAGAGGCCATGTCTCAACAAAAAGTCGCAATAGCTCGATCCAAGCTCGAGTCTTTCGAAGCAGAACTAGTTCAATCAGAGTGACTCGGGATAAGTCACAGGTGAATGTTGGGGGCCTGTTGGCCCTTGACCAAGTTTTGTGTATTATTGGTCACGTTTGACCTATTTTTGGGACTTCAACAGGCTATCAAAGGCAGAGCGCAAAATGAAGAAGATATCATAAGATCTCAACCCCTTTTAGGGCTGTTTTTGGGATTTGGGAGTATGTAACAGCTATGGGAATGTCATCCCATGGGTTTACCCATGCTTAGGAATATTTTGTAATGTATAAATAGAAGGTTAGGCAATGTAAGAAGAGGCAGTTGCAAGTTGGCTAAGTTCTAGAGTTGGATATCTGTGATCAAGAGTTGTAAGTTCTTTGGTGCATACTATGCAAGACTTGTAGAGCTAAGTGCAAGTCATTGTAAGAGACTGTAGAAGGTTGTGTGATTAGATCTACTCAGGGAAGGAGGATCTAGTGAGCTGCACAGATCTCCTGTCCTATAAGGAGTAGGGTTTTTGAGGCTCTATTCTTATAACTGATTGAAGAAGCTAATAAATAAGATAAAGAGTTGGTGGACATAGCCCCAAGGTGAGGGTGAACCATGTACATGTTGTGTTGCTCTTCTTTGTGCAATGTGTTGATGTGTTTATATGTTAATGTGCTTAGTGATTTAATATAGATGAATGATATGTCGATGCTTAGTACTTAATATTATGGATGGATATTATATATGAGTGATATACATGTGCTTAGTGCTTGAATCTGCTAGATCTAATCTGTTTCAACGTGTTAAGTGTTGTTAGATGCTAGATCTGGTTGAATACTATGATGCTCTGTAATTAGGGTGTATTTGTGCTGTCACCAAGACTGAATATTAGTGAATGTTCACTATTGAGTGATTTTTTAAATGTTAGAATCACATATATGTGTCCCAGCTAAGGTTGTAGACATCTGAGTCCTGCAACCACCCCTGCCTCTACCTCGTGTGAGACTTCATGTGCTTCGCAGGTATCACCGAAAGGGCCGATAGTTAGGGTTTTATTGGTGCGTTGTTTTAGCGTTGAACCCTGGGTCTTCCCCTATGAAAATAGTGACCCATTCAATCCTAGAGTTTGAACTCTTCTCGGATACCACTTTGTAACACCCCAACCCCCTAAGTGTAATTTTAAGGGATGGGAAATTAAAATTCTCACTTTCCCCGACTATCTCAAAACCTCTCCCTGAGCATACCATCATCTTCTGCTCGTCAAGATCTTTCCAACTACTATAATCATGCTCAATTCTAAGATCATAATCAAACTTTATGGCCTCTGAAATTTTCTCGAGATTTCATATTCAAAATCCATCTCATTTCCACATTCCATCCATGTTGCACTTTGTCACTCAAGCCACCTAACGTGGTGGTTGACACCTATGCAATCATTTCACAGGCCCAATCCTTTGGCCCCTTTTAATCTTCGTCGAGATTTCTTATTATGTGGTTCACTTTCACTATCCCAAGACTTTTGACGACAATCCACCAAGGTGCACCATCCCTAGATCCTATGGATCACATCCCTTGATCTCGACAGTTTCGAGCACATAGGTGATGTATTTTGCACAGAAGTTATGTACCATCTCCCAATGGTTTACACGTTGTGCATATGTGACCTGCAATATCTACAATGGATATTTCATCCCATCACTCAGCTAACTAATGTTTTTCGTTAGCCCTAACTCCCATCATTGTCGGAAATTTCTCCATCTTCGTCACCTTTCCTTAGTCGAGCGTGACCATTCCAACCTCACACATTTCCGATGATGACATGTATGGATTCAATGGTCTATATCACTTCGTCAAATCTATGATGAGATCAACATATATAATTTTCTTCCCTCCCCAGACCCTTGTCATCCAACCAATAGATGACACCTATCATCCTAAGGATGCTTTGGCTGCCTTGTTTATGTGCCATGTCCATAATGACATCATCATCATCCTTCATCATGTGAATAAGTCTCATAGAAGATCTGTGATTGATATTCCTCTTTCCCATTGGAACTTCGTGTTGGATCATGTTGTCATTGATGCCAATGGTTTGATTGATTGATGTCATTGATTGATGTCAAGTGATTGATTGATGTCAAAGTATTGATTGATTGATGATTGATGTATTATAATATGTATTGTCCTTGATGAGAATGCATAGATGAAGATGGATCAATGAGTTGTCATTGATACATGATGAAGATGGATCGATGTGGTTCCATTGGTATATGATGCATTGTTGGAAAAATGTAT
>ML777641.1:185831-208895 GCA_009831015.1 Picea engelmannii
TTGAGAGCTCCTCATGTTTATTGAATTGTTTTTATCTTGTAAGGTCACTGAAATTTTGGGGTTGTAGCATATAAGAGGTATTGTAATTATAGAATCATGGTTCGGATAGGTGATATAAATGGAAGGTGTTTAATAATTCATGGAAGTGTTATTGTAACTTCTACTATTATTAATTAACATTTACGGTTTAATAATCTTGATTAAGTACAATAGGATTTCTGAGTCTGTAATGAGGGTGTTGGTCCTTGTAGACAAATTTGTGCTTGGTTGACAAACCCTCCTGGCGTTGGAACTGTTGTCGGGTGGGATGTAGACACCCCCCTGGTAGCCTTAGGAGACATGTATGTGGGTGTGATTTTTCTATGTAAGGAATCCAGTGCTGTATCAAGAGTCTCGGGCCCTTTAAAGGCAGGGTTTCCACTCTTGCGACACACCTGACAAAGATTACTAGTTTCTGCCTGAGCAGTCGACCAGGAGCCTATCTAATCTTCTTTCAAGAAGACATAAGGCTAAAAGCCCTTCTTTTCTGTGCAGAAATAGTAAGCTCTACTGTTGGATTCTTCCATCTGTGACCGTACGGTACTTAACACCTGGTGTCATTTTCTGCTTACAGCTGCTAGTTGTATGCCTTATGTCTAGGGGCGTTTATTGCTTGTTGTCACTGTGGTATGTCAGGGTCGTCTTGTTGTATTTGTCTTGCTTGCATCTTGTTCTAGGTCGGGTTACTAGTTTCTGCCTGAGCAGTCGGCCAAGAGCCTGTCTAATCTTCTTTCGAGAAGACATAAGACTAAACGCCCTGCTTTCCTGTGCAGAAATAGTAACCCTAACACCTCAGATTCTTCCCTCTGTGTTCTTACTGTGCACCCCCAGCATGTCTTAATGTTTGTGTTATGCGCCTTATGCCTATGGTCGTATATTGTTGCAGTTACTCGTTGTGCGCCTTCAGTCTTCTTGTGCTGAACATCGTGGTTGCGTCTTGTTGGTTGTCAAGTGGCGACGTAGAGTCAAGTATGTTTGTTACTTCTACACGCGCGCACACACCTTAACCAAAAAACAAAATTGCACCTGTTCTCAGAGTTGTTGTCATAGCGATTGAGGCCGTTACATATGGTATCAGAGCCGGTTCGACCCGCGACTTGGGATTTTCCACGACTTTCGTTGACTAGCTAGAGCAGGTCGAACCTGGGTCGAGCCCGCTCTGATGCCTCAATGAACTCACGGAGGCACAATAAACTTGTTACACAAAGATGCCTCAATTAGCGAAGCAGAAAATGAGTAAAAAATCAAGGTATCTCAGTAGCACCCGTGCCAACAGAAATTTGAGCTCCACGCTCAAGCAAATCCTACGGACCAATCCTTCTAAACTGTTCAGACGAAGCAACAGGAAATTACCTCGTGGCGAGGAATTGGGTAAGAACTAGTCCTCGCCACTTCAGAAGGACAACTAAAACGCCTAGTAAGCTCGGGTGAAGGATCCAGCAAGAAACGCTGGTAAAAATACGCGTTTCTCTCTCCACCGTTAAGGGATAGACTTAGGGATTAATCACCAGAAACGTCGAGAGTAAAAGGGGTTGGAAATACTTAAAGCACAAAGTAAGCCAGACTATAATGACCCCTTAGGAAGTAGAACAAATCGAACCAGACTGAACTTCAAATGCATTAAAGCAGAACAGAAGGAACTAGAAATTTTCTTAAGTGGCGTTAGTTGCAAAAACTTTATCCGCTACAGGAAGAAAGAAGAACAATTAGCTTAGTAAACCCTTTAATAAGCACCTTCCGCCTTCCACCTAGGAATTTCAGTGTATAAGGTCGATTTAGAGCGCTGCAACAAAGGCGTTAAAAGATAATCCATGAGACAGTTGATTCTGTGTTTTCCTGAAATTAGTGGGATTCTTTTATTTTTATTTGGAGCCAACCCACGGGTAATAAGATCATAGCAGCACTCACTTACTATTGGAAGTATTGATCAGACTCGGATATTATACAGGAATAAGGATATTTACCAACATTTTATCATGGGGTTCTTCAATGGCGTGTTAATTGTTCTCATACACCAGAATCAATAGTATATAAATTGTACATGAACTACCACACTAATACTTGTCACAAGAGATTTTTTTTTTTTTTTTAATGAAAACAACCATTATAGTAGTTACAATTACAAACGCGGAGTAAACAATAAAAACAGCCATTAAATCCCGTTACAACCGACATCCTAATCCTAGCATAAGTCATAATGTGCTCTATTCTACCAGACATAAAATCATATCGTTGCCTTTCGCCCACTTCGGATGACGTCCCGCGCTTCATGCCGCGTCCTGCGCTCCGTGTCACTCCTGCCTGCCGACCGTAGAGGACTCACCGATACCTCCCAGCCAACGCTAGGGGTACTCTGCTTCCCCCTTAGCCCCCCGAGCCACAAAGGGGCCACACAAGATCCAGAGATAAGACTAGCTTCTCAGCTCGCCTCCAAGGCTGAGCTACCACTCCAACACTGCTGAGAATTTCCCAACTCCTCACAAGAAAACAGTCAAGCCACAATCCGGCAGCGTAACATTACTCTAGTCGTTCATCCCTTCTTCCTTCTTTTCCCCTTCTTTTATAGAAATTTGAGACCCACCTACTTTCCTAAATCATTAATAAATTAATTTTTAATGACAATCCTCTAAAAATTCTCTGTCGTCCAAGTGTCACTCATCCCCCATGTTTCTCTAAAATTATTTTCTTTAATTTAAATAAAAGACTCATTTCCCTCACCCCTCCTATAGTCGCTCCTAATATTACTCCTAGGGTTCCTAGATCCCCTCTCAGCTTTTAATAACTTTCCTAAAATGAAGTTGTTGATTTTTAGTAACTCCTTAATTGTTGATTCCTTTTTTCTTTTTACCCTATGTTCCCTTACTTTCCTTTATTAAGTTTTCTTTATTACAAGTTTCCTTATTTCTATTAATTGTTCCTTTCCTTTATTTTTTTATTTTATTTCATTTTATTTTATATTTTTTTTTTCTAAAACCCAAAAAGATAAATGCACTCATTAAACCTTTCATTGTATTTCTAAAATCCAAACTTTTATACTCCCACACTTTAATAATTTTAATTCTTCTTTATAATTTAATATCCATGGGTTTCACTTAATTTATCTCCCTCATTACTTTACCCCCTTTAATTTTAAGAAGACTTTAACTAACACTTAGGAGGGTTTTAGGTTACGTACTTAAGTCTATTTTTTTATTTTTTATTTTTTTTTGGAGGGTCTTCTCTTAAGGCTAATCAAAATTTTATATTTAGAGATGTTTTAAATTTAGGTTTAGATTTGAACTGGGTGACAATTATTAGGGGTATCGTTTTAAGAATTTCCTGAGGCGTTAAGGTCTCAGGGTCATCTAGGTTGTCTCATCATCATCATCAATGCGACGTGCCCTTCAGGATGCACTACGTGCTCCAAGGGTGCCACTCGCCTCGTTTTCCTCTGTGGCACAATGTCCCCTTTAGGATGCACCACGTGCTCCAAGGGTGCCACTCACCCACTTGTGTTTCTTTTGCGCGACGTGCCCTTCAGGATGCACCATGTGCTCCAAGGGTGCCACTCATCGACTTGAATGTTTGGTAGACATCTATAACCCCTGGAGTCAACACTCCGCCAGGTGAACTTGTGGGAGACTAAGGGCTCTAAGGAATAAGGCCCCCGCCTTATTGCACGCCCCTTAGAATCATCGCGAGCGACTGTCGCAGTCTTCCCTCACGGCATCGTGGATCCTCTCCAACTAGGTAATCGTTAACCTACAGTTCAAGCCACGGCGGGAGTGCTAGTAGGCTGTGGCAGGGCTGCTGTCCACACCTCTCCCTCAACCTCTCTGGAAATCATGTGTGCCCCTTTACTCCATATGTGAGTCTGGTCGGCAAGCTATCGTCAACCTGCATCATCAACCATCGTGTCAGAACATCAACAACATATCATAAAATCAATATCATATCATCAAAACAAAGCAATATCACCGTAAATGAATCAACCCAAATAGCACACTCCCTGACTCAGTCCGTAGTCCAAGGGGGTTCCACCGATGCCTCTGCATCCTCAAGGTCCGAAACCCTGCACACTCAATAAAACTGAGTCAGCAGCACCTGTCTACATCAAGTAGTAAAACATCATGTCGTCTATCAGAACGCATCATAATCAAGCAAAAATGTATTAATATCAGAAAAGTCCAGATCACTTGCGAGCAAGTGTCCTCAAAGAATAAGTTTTGTAAGTGCGCCAAAGCGGGATGTTACATACACCCCCTCTTGGTCTAAACTTTGTCCCGAAGTTTCTCAGTATAAATGTCGAAATAATGTACCACAATATCATAAGTACCACAGTATCATAAGTCTATCTATCAAACAAAAATGGAAACTGTTGGCGCATATCATATGCGTCCTCCCAGGTCGCCGAGTGCGGACTATAACTGTCCCACTGGACCTTGACCTGATCTATCATTCGATGTCGTAACTGTCGAACGCGATTATATAAAATGCGGACTAGCTCAGCCGTGAGCGCTCCCTCGTCTGATACCTGCAAGGAACTCATGTCAATCACGTGTGTAGGATCACTAACATAATGTCTCAAAACAGATACAAAACATCATGCATACGCCTCAAAGAATCAGGCAAGGCTAGTCGATAGGCCACGGGCCCCTTTCTCTCCACAATCTCAAAATGTCCCACGAACCTAGGAGAGAGTTTAGCTCCCTTTCCAAACTTGATCGAACTCTTATGCGGTTTAACGCACAAGAAGACTTGATCGTCAACCTCGTAACTAAGGTCGACTCGGTGCGCATCGACATAGCTCTTCTGTCGATCCTGCACTTCTTTTATCCTTTGTCTTATGGTTTGCATTTTCTCTTCCATTTCTTGGATCACTTCTGGTCCCACCAGGACCCTATCCTCAAGCCGATCCCAACTCAAGGGTGTTCGACACGGTGGCCCATAAAGAAACCCAAAAGGCGCCATATTAATGGTGCTCTGGTAACTGTTGTTGTAAGCGAACTCTACGAGAGGCAAGAATTCCTCCCAACATTTTTGTTGGTCCATCACATACATGCGCAACATGTCTTCCAAGGTTTGGTTCGTACGTTCTGTCTGTATGTCCGTCTCTGGGTGATAAGCAGTACTAAATTTAAGTTGAGTTCCCAAGGACTCTTGGAAACTCGTCCAAAATCGTCCGGTAAACACCGATCCTCGATCGGATATAATCTTCCTAGGCACTCCATGCGGCCTCACAATCTCACTGATGAAAACTCTCGCTATGTCCGGTGCCTGATACGTCGTACGCATAAGAATAAAGTGAGCACTCTTCATCAGAGTGTCTACTACTACAAAAATCGAGTCGTGTCTCCTTGCCATTAGTGGCAATCCAACAATAAAATCCATCGAAACGACTTATATTTTGATTCAGGAATGGCATGTGGTTGAAGTAATCCTGTCAGGTGTCTATGTTCAGCCTTTACCTGCTGACACTCTAGACATCTAGCCACAAAGTTGACTATGTCGGCCTTCATTCCTTTCCACAAGAACAAGGGCTTAAGGTCTGCCCTCATCTTCGTAACTCCTGGGTGAGCCATGTAAACTGCTCTATGAGCCTCGCTCAGGATCAACATCCTCAACTCATCATTTGGCAGTATGTAAATCCGACCTCTAAACCTCAATAACCCATCGCTATCAAATGAATACCCCTCATATCGTGGTACCATCATTGTGTTTTGTCCGATAAAATCCTCGACTTCTTTGCACCAGTCATCGTCACGTTGTAAAGAGAGAATCTTCTGACGTAGGTTTGTCTAAAGAGGCATCACTGAAAAGATGCGTGGTCTCCGACTCAAAGCATCAGCTACTCGGTTCACTGTCCCCTTTATGTAAGTAATCTCGAAGTTGTACTCGCTAAGAAATTTCGACCAACGCCATTGTCGTGCGTTCAGGTCGCTTTGCGTGAAAATGTGTTGTAGTCCACAGTGATCAGTATTTAATTCAAATTTTCGTCCAACAAGGTAGTGTCTCCAAACCTTCAAGGCATAAACAATGGCTAATAACTCCAAATCGTGTGTCGCGTAATTCTCCTCATGCCTTCTTAGTTTTCTCGAAATGTAAGCAATCACTTGTCCGTCTTGCATCAAGACTCCGCCTAAACCTTCTTTGGATGCGTCAGTGCATACCAAGAAGTCTAGATCTATGTCAAGGACCTTTAGTATCGGCGTTGTTGTCAACAACTCCTTAAGCCTTCGAAATGCTTCCGTGCATTTCTCAGTCCAAACAAACTTCTTGTTTTTCTTCTGCAATTCCGTGATCGGACTTGCTATCTTCGAAAATCCCTCGACAAACCGTCGATAGTATCCGGCTAAACCCAAAAAAATACGCACTTCTGTGACATTCGTCGGCGCCGGCCATTCCATAATAGCCTCAACCTTGGCTGGATCCACGGCGATGCCTTCGTCGGAGATGACGTGCCCTAAGTAGTGAATCCTCGATTGATAAAAAGAGCATTTGGACAACTTCCCATACAATTTGTGCTCTCGCAAACACTGTAGTACCAAGTGCAAGTGCTCTTCGTGCTCCTCCATCGTCTGAGAGTAGATCAAAATATCGTCAATGAATACTTGGGCGAACTTGTCCAAGTACTCGCGGAACACCCCGTTCATCAAACTCATGAATACCCCTGGGGCGTTTGTCAATCCAAACGGTAAAACAGTAAACTCATAATGTCCAAATCTGGTCTTAAAAGTGATCTTAGGGACATCATCCTCCTTGATCCGTAACTAGTGATACCCTGATCACAAATCTATCTTGGAGAACACCGTCACACCCTTCATTTGATCAAACAGATCGTCAATTCTTGGTAAGGGATATTGATTCTTGATTGTATCCTTGTTCAGTTGACGGTAGTCAATGAAAAGCCTCCAAGATCCGTCCTTCTTTCGAATGAAAATAACCAATGCACCCCACGGTGACACACTAGGACGTATCAGTCCCAGGTCCAGCAACTCCTTCAGTTGCATTTTTAACTCTTGCAAATCCGGGGTCGACATCTGATAAGGAGTTCTTGTTATCGGTTCGGTCCCCGGTTTCAGGTCTATAGTAAACTCCAATTCTCTCTCAGGTGGCATCCCAGGAAACTCCTCTGGAAATATGTCCGCAAACTCCTTCACCACCGGAAGGTGTTCTAGACCTTCTGCCACTCCCTTTTCGTTTAGCGCAAGGATCGCATAAATCTTGCACCCCTCGCGCATACTCTTCTGTAACAGTAAGGAAGAGACGAACATCAGGGATACTCCCTGGTTATGTCCTACTATCACACGTCTCTGTCCTTCATCATCGACTAAGCTCAACCATTTCTTCTTACAGTTGAGTATCACCTCATGCGATTCCAACCAATCCATGCCGATCACGATGTCATAAGATCCTAATATCGTGACGTATAAGTTGACCCTCGTGACAAACTCTCCCAAGTTAAGGGCACAACCCGTAACCTTTCCTCCAACCTTCTGTTTGGCTCCAGAAGCCATCTCTACAACGCTAAACTCATCTTGTTCGACTGCCTTTACCTTAATCCTTTTTAGTGTTGCACCAGAAATGAAACTCTCTGTAGCACCTGGGTCTATCAAAATACCAAGGGTCTGGTCAGCGACAGTACCTGTCATCTCGAGCACAGTCGACTGGTGCTCTACCTGGCAGTTATTCACCTCTGCGTGAATCCGATGGGCCTTGCCCATATCTCCCACTGTAGCGGGTCCGGCTAATCCGGATGCTCTGGTCCTGTCCACAGGACAATTGCGCTGGTAGTGTGGCTCCCCACATGTCCAACACCCCTTCTTCAGCCCAGTAGTCCTAGTACCCGAAGTAGAAGATGACTGCCCACCGGCCTGAAACCCTAGTCTGTTCTGCTGAACAGGCCTAAACTGTTGTTGTTGTGGGCGACGCTGCTGCTGGTGCTGTGGTCCTCGATAAGGTGTCCGCTGCTGAGGTGGCGGTTGTTGAGGTGTAGTGAACGTGGATCCCCTCTGGAAGCCACGATACCCCGGCGTATGTCTCGCTGGTGTCTGCTACTCCGGCGTACCAGATGAACCCTGCCCTGCAGGTCTCGCTGGAGTCCTGGTCTGACCCCCGCTGATAAGATCCTCCTCTGCTATGAGGGCCTTTTGGACAGCATCGTGCAAGGTTTGAGGCATCAGAATCCTAACCTTTGCACGCAGGTTGTTGTTAAGGCCAAAAACGAACCTGTTGACCTTGAGCTTCTCAGTGTTCAGGTGCGGAGCATATCGGAGCAGCTCCATAAAACGTGCCTCGTACTCGGGCACTGTACGACCTCCCTGTCATAAGGCATTGAACTCATTGAGCTGACACTCAATGAATTCCTCAGAAAGATACCTCTCTCAGAACTGTTCCTCGAACAGTTCCCATGACACGTCTTCAACAGCCATGTTTAGCTGTGGCAGGAGCGTCTTCCACCATAGAAGAGCGCTCCCCTTCAGTTGAAAGACCGCCATGCGGACCTTCATGTTGGAGGTATAATCGTGAAGTGCAAAGCACATCGCCATATTCTCCAACCATGCCTCGGCGGCTGCGTCGTCCGGGGCACCAAAGAACTCGGGAAAATTTACCTTCTCAAGTTCACGATGAATGCTACCTGTAACGGTCGGTGCGCACGGCAGAACCTCAGTAGGTGCTTGTGCCCTGGCCTCATCTCTGTCCAATCGGCTGATCAGAGCCTCGGACATGCACTGAAAGGATCTCATCATCCCAATCACATCGTTAACCGCTATCTGCTCCTGTCCAAGAACATGCTCGCCTCCCTGGGGGTTAGACCCCTCAGGCGTGGATGCTGCTGGAGGCGTCACGCCTCCTCCCCTAGCACCCCGTCGTCTACCTCCGCAGCGTCCTCTAACCATGATTACCTGCACACACACAATCAACTCAATCAGAAACAGAATAATCAAATATAGTCATGTCAACGAAAGCTGTAGCAAATCCCAAGTCGCGGGTCGAACCCGCTCTGATGCCTCAATAAAAACACACTTTCTACAATTGAAATTCACACGCTAGAGCTGGCAGGGAGAACATGATGAGTCTCCACTCAAGTATCTCCTATGCCCCCTTACCAACACAAGCAGACACACTTGCAAGAAATCAAACTAGACTTCAATCCATCGTGCTTCCCCGGCAACGGCAGCAAAATGTTAGGCAGAAATATTGTCGTTTAATTCCATTGTAGTATTTTCCCGACTATTTAATTTGTCAATCCGAGGTTCATAGTCTTACAAAGAACACACACTATATATGTAGGACTGAAGTAGAACTAATCTAATCTAAATTGTTGAAATGAAATTAATCTAGGAAAGCATTGAAAGACTAACTAGGAAAGTAGGAAATTAATCTAGGAAAGCATTGAAAGACTATCTAGGAAAGTAGGAAATTAATATAGGAAATCAATACAACATGTGAAGAGTTGAATGACAAAAGACATATGTGAGCTCACACAATATATCAATCTCAAATTATATTACAAGAGTCAAATGACAAAGAATGAAAGAATAACAAAGCTAAGAATCCCCTTCTCCTAATTACAAGACTAAATTGTGAATTACATGATCCCTAACTCTCCAAGCTAATCCCCCAATTATGAATAACATGAAGACCCTCATGAAGAGATAATAATTTATTATATACATGAGACTCTTGAAGAGTGTCATAATTACAGATCCACAATTGTCTCAACCATTCTCAACTACTTTCCCATTATTAGAAGATATGATCCCTTCAAATCCTCCACACATCTCTCACATATCTTAGATAGGATATGCCATCCAAATATTCCATGATATTCTCCTTTGAATATGCTTGAATGATTGTCCCAAATATTCTTCAAATCTTCAAAGCTTGAAGATGAAATTCGAATTTGAGGCTAGGTGGTAATATTTAACTTTGTTGAAATCTTCACATATGCCTGCACACATCATCAAACTCATCCAACCTTGATATGTAATGAAAATATGTTATTTTTCTAATATTTAATCACAAATTCACTTATAATACTGAAATGAATACAATGGAAAACAATAAGGAGAAACCCACATATATTTATGAAAATTGTATTATGGAAGGTTAATGGGACGATGAAATGTAAGGAATAGTAACGGAAAAAGAGGATATAAATGTGACATTTTTTAGGCCCAACATGCCCCCGAACTCAACTTGTTGCATGTCCTCATGCAACCATTCATGGATATTCTTAAGAAATTTTGGCATTCACACTATGGATTTGATTGATGATGCCCTTTTAACAAGCAATATTTCCAGGATGTAAAATACAGGAGTAGCAGCATATAAAATATGTGTAACAGCATGTGAAATTTTCTTATGGTTGGTTCTTGTGTGACAACCATGAATTCAAAAGATGTTGTTTCTTGTGTTAACAACATTTATTTCACTTATTTATTTTCTTGCTGCAATACTTTAGCCATATACTCATTGAAAATAATAAACTATCAATGTGCATAAGAAAGCATCATTGTGTATAAGAAATCCTTTTCTTATCTTTATGAATCATGCCAGTATGTATATCAAGTGAAATGCAACAAAGTGTCATTGGAAAAGAAATGTTAGTGAATCATAAATGGAATGATGATATGGTCAAATGGAATAATGGTATGTAGTGAATATAGGTTCCCTCCCGCCCCAACTGAAGTGGTTGCATAACCTTATGCAACTTGTCATAGGTTATGAAAGTGAAAAAGGAATAGAGCATGGTGAGGTAATTTTCCAAAGGTATTCATTACTAGCAAATAAGGAATTGCATGATTAAATATTAGAAAAGAACATACCTCCCTTACCCAAAAAGTAGATGTAGTTGTTGCGGCTGCTAGATCAAGAAAATGTGACTAGCACTATAGTTGCAACTACTGTAACTACTGGAGCAAAGAATATCAGGAAGGTGTCACTGCTACAAGATCAGGAAAATGGAACTGCTAATGATGTTGTTGTTGTAACTGGATCATGGGAAGTGAAGGAATCTGAACTTCTATTTCTGAATCATGAGAAATGTGGAAGGCAGAGAATATGGAACTGTGGTACTGTCATAGATCTAAAATCAAACTGCTGAAACTGTTGAGGGGATCATGAAAAAGTGTATAGTCTTCACCTGCTACAAATTGATGGTACAATTCTAGTCATGCGAATAAATGTGTCGATGTCGAGCATGAAGAGAAATCATTGGATTACCGGCCATTGATGAATGTTGTTAACCAATGCGAGACAAACTCACCAGTGATGTCAATGAGTGTCAAGGTACCTGAGTACATATTGTGAAGTGAAAATAGATGGGCTAATGTTGAGCCACTTGCAAAATCTAATGATCAAGGGACATTGATGTATTCCCATGATTGCTAGAGAGAGAGCTTTCCATTAAGGCATGCAAGCCTCAAGGTACTCAAAAAGGAACTCTAGTCTATATCTCAGATAAGGTGTCGAGGTCGATGGGGTAAGACTGTTGAAAGGTGGGCCTTAAGGAATCCCACATCAGTCAACATGAGTTTATAAAAAGAGTGGTAGGACTGTAGATGTAAAGATCTCAGTAGCAACAGGCTTTATGGCACGGAAATGTAATCATGGAAAAAGGGAGTTTGTTTTATTTAGAAGGAAAACTGGAAATGAAAAAATGAATTGAAAAAGATAAGGGAAATGATGTATGCAACTCAGAAAAATAGGCATGTTAAAGCATGAAGGTTAAGGCAATGGAATATGGCTTCAACACATGAATGATTAATCGGATTTGAAGGAGAGATGGGGCAATGTTACAGCATGAAATTGGCAAAATGCGGAAATACAGGTATCACAACATGGTGTATCAGCATGTTCATTGTGTAACAACAAACATCAAGATGCGCAAAAATTTGTTGTGTATCAACAAATTGCTTATGTTTATCAACAAATTTTTGTTGTGTAACAATAAACGTCATGATGTGTAACATCTTTTGTTGAGTAACAGCTCCTTCAAGCTATGTAGAAAACATGGTTTTCTAAAAAATGTTGTGATTCTTAAAGATCATTGTGGCATGGAAAATGAGCATCATCTTCCTGCAATCAGTCTTTAGTACTAATCCTACAATCAAAGCTTCGTGAGAGCATCACAAAACATAAAATGGAAGAGATAAGTACAAATGCGAGCTAATTGAGATGGAAAATAAATGCAATTATACCTGTTGTCTTCATTTATTCTCTTCATCATTGATTGTCGCCAATGTGACTTAAGAAAACAAATTAACGTTAAGCGTAAAAACATGTTTTTGACAATCGGTTTCAGGAATGAGATGTCCCTTTGCAAATTTCATTTTTGTTTTTCTTTGTTTTTATTTTATTCGCTAACTGTTTTTTATTTTATATATGGATTTGTAGTGTTTCTCAATTTTTAAATTTTTGTTTAAATTTTATTGTTTGTGTTTCGTTCTTTTAGTATTATTCGTTTTTTTATTAATTTTTTTATTTTTTTTAAGTGTTGTTTGTTTACCAAACCTTAAAGAAAACAAAAACTATATATGATTTTAGAAACTAGGCACAAGTAAAATAATCCATTTCTATACAAAGTATCATGAACAAAATCAAGATGTTTCCCCTGAGATCCAAAATACATACAATTATCTTGCACTTATTCAAAACCAATTGCAGTAAAAATTATTCTAGTAATTACCAAGTTGTATCCCACTATTTCCCTAGCTCGGGATCTAAGTCTTTTATGTTTAGGGTGATTATCAATAACTTAGATAATATATTTCTTGATCAACATTTTATCTCTCCCGATAGGTGGGAATAAATTCTCAGGGCGGAACCTCTGAAACCCTAGAGAATACCTACCAGTCCTCTATATGATCTGCCCCTCATGTAGCAAAAACAATTGCATGAAACACATCAGACTAAACAGATACGTTGCAGCTGACAATATGGGTTGATCCCAGAGGGGGGGGGGGTGGGGGAACCCCCTTGTATAGGAATGTGGCAATGAATGATAGAGTTGGATGGCATTCCAAAGGCCTACTTTTGAGCTGCCACCGCACCTGAGGGAGCAAATCCTGGCCAAAGAGCAGGGACTCAAAAAAGCAATGGATGTGGAGCCAAGCACATCTCATCTAAAGGCATCTTGAGTATGGGAACCAGGAAAATGTGATCCCCAATCTGATAAGCCTCAAAGATATATCATAAGCTCAACCAAGGTTGGGGAACACACTCAGTTCATGCGATAGCATGCGCTCATAGAAAATTTCCTAGGTCTCTTCCCTTTAGAATGGGATATCCTGAGATGAATCAAGGAATGGTGGAATGCCAAAGGAGATTACAAAGTTCATCTCCGCTCCAAAGGGTTTTTCATGATCATCCTTTACAATCTGGAAGACAAGGATAGAATTTTTTACAATGGGCCATACTTCTATAACTCAGCGGGGTTATTTCTTCGATTCTGGACGGACCGCTTCAGGCCAGAGAAAGAAGACTTCACAATGGATCCAGTGTGGATTAGACTATACTCCCTGCAACAGGAATTATGACTGGAGGAAATCCTAATGGGTATAGGAAATATGGTGGAACAATATGTTAAATCCTTGGAAGCCACAAAACAAAGGAAATATACCTCTTACGCCTGGATCTATGTCTACATGGACATTTAAAATTATTTATTGGGCTTTGTAAGCCTAGAGTATCAGGATGAATACGGGAATCAAATAATGGACTATGAGCATATTCCCTTCAACTGCAGGAAGTGTCATGAGCATGACCACCTATTTCAGGATTGTCCCATGAATGTCCTGATCCCCAAAGCTGGAGAGGGGAAGAAAAAGGATGGCTTCACCATGGTCATAGGTAGGAAACGATACCCACCCAGGAAGCAGAATCAAGACAAAACTCTGAAAATTCCCACTAAGAACTCTTATGACATTCTTAACCTACTTCCTCGAGAAGAAGAGGTAGGAGACTCACACAATAAAGATAGACATGATAAAGAAAAAGGAAAATCCATTCACCAAACCAAAAAAGGCAAAGAGGACCACCCAGGGGATAAGCCGGATGAAAGTGGGGACACTCTCATGCAGTTGGATGAGCAATATCTAGAGGAAATACATCTCGAAAAACTAGAGGAATCCTTCAATGGAAAGGATCTGCACACCATCCCAGTAGAAAAACTCAGAAAGGTTCACAAGGTATTCACTGACTCCACTATGGGCTCCACCTCGCGACTAGGGATATCCTTATACCTAGCTACTAATCCAAAACGAACTACCTGAGAAAATAAAATACGGGGACACAAATCAACCCAATAGCTGATCAAAGAAGTAGGTAACTTTATGCTCAACTCAGGCCAAATCCAAAGGCTTATGGAGGGATACCTCCATCCACCTCCCAACTCATAATGATAAAGATCATAACATGGAATATTAGAGGGATCAATGGAATATCCAAGCAGATGACTCTTCAAAACTGTATACGTGTTGAGAATCCATACATTCTCCTCTTGCAGGAGACAAAATGTGTTGGTGAAGAAGCGGCGAACATATTTTGGTGTTGTTGGAGAGGATGTGACTCCCTTCATACTGACTCCCATGGAGCAGTAGGCAGTCTGGTGATCTTATGGAATCTAGCAATAGTCATCATAGATAGACCCTTTTCCACAGTAGGTACGATTACCGCTCACTTCAAAGTCATAGGATCTACCAAGGAAGGTGAGATCACAAATGCTTATGGACCTCAGAGCACCTAAGATAAAGAGATTTTATTGAAGCGAATAACCATGGTCAAATCACTACTGAGCTCTCCCGACTGGTTTCTAGGAGGTGATTTCAGCATCATCCTCATGTTAGAGGAAAAGACGACTAGAACCAAGAGGCTTGATCAAGACAGCGGTAAGTTTCGAGCCCTCATAGACCAACTGGATCTTGTAGATATAGAAACTAGGAACGAGATTTACACCTGGTCCAATCGTAGATCTAGACATCAGCATGTAACTTTCTATCTTGACCAATTCCTCCTCTTAGAATCTCTGCTACTGGAATATCCTTCCATTGCGGCCAACATCCTACCGAAAACAGGCTCAGACCATTCACTCGTTTCGCTATGTCTTGATGCAGGGACGATTCCCAAACTCGATCCCTTCAGATTTGAGAAATTATGCCTCTCCCACCCAGAGTTCCATCAGCTCTCAAATTCCTAGTGGAAGCAGGCATAAATAGAGCATGGAGCCTGCATTTACAAATTCCAGCAACGACCCAAAAAATTCAAAGCACAGCTAAAGTGATGGAATAAGACTGCCTTTGGGAACATCCTGCAAAGAACGCAAGAAATTGAGCAGCGCTTGAAAACCTTGCAAAATACCTTCATAATGGGGGACAAAATGAAATCCTTAATGAAGGAAGAGGAGGAGATCAAGGCAGAACTAGAAGAAAGAAAGGAGCAGGAGGAAATAATCTAGAGGTAGAAATCCAGGGTTCAATGGCTCAAAGAAGGAGAAAAGAACACCAAATTCTTTCACCGATCCATGGTGCATTGTAGATACATCAACAGAATAACCCAACTATAGGATGCTTAGGGTAATCCCATCAAGGACCATAATAGAATAGCAGAAGAACTGACCAACTACCACAAATACCTTCTAACAGAGCCCAACGATGAAAGAATGTTAGAGATATGAAAAATCACCAGTAACATACCCTCCCTAATCACTCAGGAACAGAATGAAGCCCTGACGAGGCCCATCACTCAAGAGGAAGTGGATCAAGTTGTCAAGGAAATTCCACCAGGTAAATCTCTTGGTATATATGGCTTCATGACGTGATTCTTCCACTATTGTTGGCCAATGATCAGAGAAGAATTTTGGAAGGTGGTGGAGGAATCTAGAACCTCAGGACAAGTCCTCTCGGCCTTAAATGCCACCTTCCTCATACTCATCCCAAAGGAGGAAAGGGTCATGCATCCCAAACAATACATACTGATAAATCTTTGTAATTTCATCTACAAAATTATCACTAAGGTCATAGCCATGTGTCTCAATCCGATCATGCCTTTTATTATCTCCAAAGAGCAGGCGGGCTACATGGAAGGCGGGAAAATCATGGATAGCATTATCCTAGCTCACGGGGTCATCCACTCTCTGAAAATGACAAATATTCTAGGTATGCTCATCAAAATTGACCTCTCTAAATATTTTGACAGAATCAGTTGGAAATACATGCACTCCCTCCTCGAAGTCTTTGGATTCAATAGTCACTGGGTAGCTTGGATTATGAGATTCACTTCCTCGACCTTTTTTTCTATCTTACTTAATGGAATTCCTTCCCATCCCTTCTCTCCCACCGGAGGAATTTGACAAGGGGAACCCCTCTCCTCCTTCCTCTTTTTCATAATGGTGGAGGGTCTGGGCCGCTACCTCAAAGCCTTGGTAATGGAAGGCTCCCTTAAATGCCTACCCCTGCACAATATCTATCCAACCCCCTCTCATAGACAGTTTGTCGATGATACCCTCCTATTGAACACTCTGACTTACCAAGAGGCCAATAAGCTCAATTCCATCCTCATAGACTTTGTTGATTCTTCAGGTATGGCCTTGAACCTTGAAAAAACAAAGCTCTACTTCTACAACACCCCAGTGGCTATCCAAAATCATATCTCTCATCTCCTGGGCATCTCCAAGAGCTCCCTTCTGTCCAATTATCTAGGTGTTCCACTTACAGGAGCGACTAGTCGTAATATCTCCTGGGACATCCTGTTACTCTCCATCTCCAATAGAATCAACAATTGGACCTTCAGACCTCTTAATCTTCCATCCAGGTTGGTGCTTCTAAATTTTTTTCTTCAAGCCTTGCCAAACTACCTCTTTACAACCTTAGCATCTCCCCAATCTGTCATCAGAGCCATTAGGAACTTTCAACGTTGCTTCTTGTGGCATGGGAATCATCCAAACAAGAATTGGGCTCTAGTAGGTTGGGACAAGATATGAAATTATAAGGCCCTACGGTGTCTAGGACTAAGGGACCTAGGAAAATTAAATCAAGTTATGGGGGGGAAATTGTGGTGGAAATGGCTCAAGCACCCCACAAAACTATGGGAAAAAATATGCAAAAGGAAATATGCTCCCACCACCAAAGAAGACTAACTAATCAGATTCAACGATCAGATTCAGGGATCCAATATATGGAACACAACTTGGAACAACAGAATGCTCATTCAGAAGCATGCTTTCTGGGAGATCTGAAATGGTGAACACTCCTTGTTCTGGAAAGACTCTTGGAAACAACAACCACCTTTAGCCACTCTTGAAGAAATCATCACCCTACGTTAACAAATGAAATTTGGGGACTTCTGGTTCGTAAGGGATCTATGGAGAGAAAATGGCGAGCACCGACCATGGATCAATTGAAGACTGAACCACATGAAATTCACATTCAAACGGAGTTGTATCTACGGTCCTGGAAAGCTTGTGAAAAGCAACAGAAAATATAAATCAGAGAAGGTCCAGACATTCTCAGATGGGGTCACTCCACAACAGGAAACTTCACAGTCAAAGAATCCTACTACTTACAGGGGAATACCAGGAACAACCTAAGGAGCGTATATGCGGTAAGATATGGAATCCAAAACTCTCGCCTAAGGTGTCCATATTATTATGGATTACAGTCCAAAATCGCATTCTCACCTAGGACAATCTCCAGAAATGAGGTTTCATAGGCCCATCCATCTGCTCCCTCTATCAGCAACAAGAAGAAATGATGGAGCATCTTTTCAACCATTTCCACTACAGTGAGACAATCTAGGATTGGGGGATACAAATAATAAATTGATCCAATAGGAATAGGGACAGTATCATAAGCACAATGGAAAACTGGGACTCGATTTCATATCAAAACCCAATCTTGGATCGCATTTGGCAGCTTCCACCTGGCTTCACCATGTGGAAAAGCTGGAAGGAAAGAAACAAAATTATTTTTATCTCGACTACCTCCCCCCCAACTCAATGTGGTAAATAATCATGAACTTTATTCGGGAAACAACTAAGAGTGGTAAATGGTCCCAGTAGGACCTAAAATGAAACTCGTATGAAATTCATGTCCTTCAGACCTAATAGCTCAATATTTCTGGCACAAAACAAATCATTGGGGTCTCCAAAACAACCACCATCCCAAGCACCTGGTCCCCCCACCCTTGGGTTTCATCAAACTAAAATTTGATGGAGCGTCAAAAGGGAATCCAAGTCCAACAGGCTTTGGAGCGGTCCTCGGAAATACAGAAGGGAAAATTCTCTATTTTGCAGCAGGCTATCTCGGATTCAATACAAATAATGTTGTTTAGATCTGGAGCCTTCTCAGAGGAATCAAGGCAGCATTGGACCACAACCTAAACAATATCATAGTGGAGGGATATTCCCAGATCATCATCCATCTCATAACCAAAATTATTCATGGGTCACACCCCCTGGAGGTCTCTCCCAGTTGGAGACTCTCAGGACTACTAGAAGAGTTTGGATTCCTCCTTCAGCCCAGCATCACCCTTATCCCCTCACACATGAAAAGAGAGGCAAAAAGAGTAACATATTGTCTGGAAAATGAAGGTGTGGCTTCCATGACGAAGCTAATTCAATGGAATGCACAAACCTCCCCTCGGTTCTAGCTTTCACATCGATGCTTAGACTTGGATAGGAATGATTATCAAACCCCAGATGGGGTGCCACGTTGCGTAGGGAGGCCATGTAGCCTGCCCCATACCCACACCATTAATATGGAAGGTTGGACCCCTTCCCCTCACCATTAAATGGAAGGAGGCCATTACTTCCCGAAGAGCAGAGGAGGACAGTTCTCTTGCATGAGTAAAATGGCAGTCACAAGGTGTAATGGAGGGGGGAAGCTTGGTACATAGGTCATGTTTGGCCTCGTCATTATCCCCCCACTCAGACAAGGATGGATCCATCTTACCTTTGTGCTCCACCAGCCCGGATGTTCTGAGAACTAGTGTTGCATTTAGTCAACTCCCATAGCTCTTACCTAGCTCATTTTCACCCTCTCTTACCCTACCATGCAAAGGGAAATAGGCAGGTCACGTTGCAGCCTTTCCTGGTATAGTTTTGTTGCTAGACAATGGAGGGTTCAACGATTGGAAAGGGCCCTCTCCATAGCCCGAACTCAGTGACGAGAGAAGCCCATAACACCGCCAATGGAATACGTGGAGGAGGTGATTCCAGAGGAACCTATCCAGGTCCCTCCAGAATCCCTCCTCTTCATAGTACCAGAAAATTGGCATCCCCCCAACCATATCCCAGCAAGAAAAAGGGCTTCTTCCATAATCCATAAAGCATAGGAAGCCAGGGAAGATACTACTTTCATAATTGAGGAGGAATTCCAAGAGGAATTCCTCCACCTATACCCTGAGGACACAATTCAAAGAAAGGACTCTGCAATGAAGGAGGTCGGGGCAGTGGAGGCTATGAAAGCATCTCAGGAGGGCTCAAGCGAGGCAGCGGCTTAGGAGGACTCAGGCGAGGCAGCGACAGTCTCAGGCTCAGAGTTGGAGGGTGGCCCAGTCTTGGTGCCTTCACCATTCTCGACACTCCTGGATTTCATCCAGGAACCACCACCTTTCTTCCATCCAGAGAAGTTAGCGCTAGTATTTGAGATCATAATCCATATGGTTGGTCAAATTCATCAGGAAACCCTCATGCATTAGTGCATTGACATGCTTTACATATCCTATTCGAATGCACCTGCAGCCCAATGATGTCCGACTTCCGTGAGGTCATTCGTGCTCTAGCCTTGGGACGACCCCCTCAGCAGTGACCCAAGAGACATGACCTTCGGTGAAAATGGGTAATCTACTTGCTTTGGCTATCACGAGCATTCTCATCTTGGCTCCTTGCACTGCTACAAAGTAGTTTTACATTTATGTCTTTTGTTTTCATTTTATGTATGTATGTCTTAGTTTCCTAGCACAATGCTGCAAAGACTCGAATATGCCACCTGCTCTAGTTTTCGTTTGGAAGGGCAGACGACGGATTTCTATTTTGGACAATGACATCAAAGTTTTCCACCTGTTCCAGTTTTCGCTAATTTGACAGAACAGATGGCAGACTGTAGCTATGTGGCATTTTTGTATTGTAAAAGTTATATAATAGAAATTTTCCCTTTTTTATTCACAAAAAAAAAAAAAAAGTCATATAAGATTCTTGTTTCCTCTAGAAATATCTTCTTTCTCCTTCTCTTCCTCAATCAATGCATTCAAACCTCTATTCTTTTTTCTCTCTTGCTCGACTCTATGTCTTCTCAATTGTCTGTGTTCTGTTCTATTGTGTTTTTGTCCCATATCTCCTCACTGTTTTTTCCTCCTCCCATCTTCTTCTCTATCCCTCTTTGGATTTCCAAGACTTCCTACAGACGTAACCTATATTTTTTCATTCCGAGTTTGAAGGGGAAGTATCGTGGTTAAACCCCTTTTTAGTTGTTCAATTGGCCTTTTCTCTGCAAGGACCAACTGTCGATATTTAATAACTGCCCCAACCACCTCTACAACTTATTTTAATGGTCACATGGTCTCATAAAAGTCTAGTATGTCAGTAGGTGTAGGTTTTATGTTTGCAATAATATACTATCTTATCATGCAAGATTCCTATTTTCTTCACCAATACATCTCAAATCCACCTCCCATAACCATTCAATCAGTCCCTTGGCCTCATCAATATCCTCTGGTGTATCATGGCCAGTACTATCAAGTTTTTTCCCTCTTAGTCAACGGTTTTTTGTTTATATTAATTAAAAACATAATTACATGTCTCATAACATTAATATATGGAGTTTGTGCATAATTACAGTCTTGGGGAAAACCAGGGTGTTACACGCCTTCACTGCCATGAGGGTAGAATTAAACAAGAGCATATTGCAACTTTTTCAATTGGGGGAGAAATTCATTGAGATAGATAATTGGCGAGAGGATAGGTTCACCGAGGTCACTTCTCACCTATACCATGACTTGGAATAAAATGAAGAGCCCTTGAAGAAGTTGGAAGCAGTTGTCCAAGAGACCAAGAAATCCCCTTTTGCTGCCAATGTCGAAGACCGTACCATGATAGAGGAAAACATGGTAAAATCACCTTTCAATACCATTGGTTACTTTGAGAAGCACACTAGAGGCATTGGTTCCAAGATCATGAGGAAAATAAGCTATGGTGGCCAAGGGATAGACAAGAAATGCCAAGATATTTTGATTCTCATTATAGCTCAATAGAGGTCTGTTGGCACATGGTGGGAAGAATCGGGGTTAATCATCTATATACCAACAAAGCCTTTAGACACTGACCCTTTTGGCATCACCTACAGAGCAAGTGAAGTCTCACCCGAGGCATCTAGAGGGGATGTAGGAACTCAGGTTTTGCAGTGACAAGGGGAAGCGAGGAATTCAACATGTCATTTACTCATGTGTGCAATTTCCATTACTTAACAGTTACACAAATCAAGTCAGACCCTGTGTCAGACACTTCTTTACCTTATGCTCATTCAATTACCAATTACTTTATTTTGTGACATTGTAATAACATATATATTTAAACAGCATTACACCATAACAATAACCATCATAAAATGAAAAGACAACACATCACAACACACAGGTTTAATGTGGTTTACCCAACTTGGGCTACGTCCACAATGACTAGATTATTTTATTAGTCATTGATAATTCTTTTACATTTGTGAAATGTGCTACAAAATATTCCACAATAACATTACCCAAACATTCCTAGTTGTTCTATTGAAGTGTGAGATTCACTCCTCAGTCATACCTCAAACTTCTCCCTTTACTCGACTCAACTTATATAACAAGTATTAAGAACTTCTCATATCTATGACCTCCTCTCCACCCAAAAACCCTTTACCTATTTATACATCAAAAATAGGTCTAAGCTCGTTACAAAAGTGGACAAAATGTCCCCAAAATCCTAACAGTCTATAATTGTTTTCCACCTTTTACGCATTACTCCGTCGCACATCCTTTTGTCATGAAATTTGACTCCTTAAAATTCATTCACATCACATGATCTAGTCCATCTTCTAACTGCCTTTTATTCTTTGACTTATTATGGTGCAGATCCCAAAACTTATCCAAAATGTCTATCCAATAGGCCCCCAACACTCACCTGTGCCTCGACCCAAGCCACCAAGAACTTCTTCCAGTGCGCCATGAATGATTTGAAGGTAACCTTTGTTTTTGCGACCTTTTCCTTGACCTCTAGTTCCTTCTGCAAAATTTGGTGAACAGTTTCGGTAGTGATCTGAGCCTGCATATTTTTGGCACTTTCGTCAATTGCATGTTTCATTATCCCTTGAGTTGTTGTTAAGGTTGTTGTCACTATGTATGCTTCCTCCTGTAGTACTTAAATCTATTTTTTGCGAGGTTTTTGCTCCACCTTGAGTTGATTCATTTCTAAATACAAATGTATGTTCTCATTCATTGTTGTTACCACCTCCATTGGTAGTAATCAAGGATGATTTTAGGGGCTAAATTTCGCTCATGGGCTAATTTTCCATGGTTTTTCAAAAAACACGATTCGTTATTTTTAAAATGATTCGCCCAAATTCTATAGGATAAAATTATTTTACCTTAAAAATCGCCAAAATTTTATAAAAAATATATAAAATCCTTAGAAATTTGAATATTTTTACAAAAAGATTGCCAATCATTTATAGTTGGCATATGAAGGATTAGTAAGATTCTCCAAGGTTTCTACATTTTAAAATAAATTTCCATCCTTAAAATCATCCCTGGTAGTAATGTGCCCATCATTACTTGTAATTTCTACGCCTTTTCCTGTGTAGTCTGAATCTTCTTACTTATCTCCTGTTGCATCCTATATTTTACTCATTTGTGTCTAGATGTTAATCCCTAATATTGGCTCATTACCCCTTAATTGGGGCATATTATATTAGTAATGTTATTTTATTTATGTCCGCTTTAGGCCATTAGTTGTAATTATACCTCCTAGTCTCCTATATATACCAAGGAGACATTTTCATTTTGAATCAT
>ML777641.1:227923-238497 GCA_009831015.1 Picea engelmannii
GAGAAGATAGTTTAGTTACTTGGATAGAGAATGATCCCAAGATATCTGGAAAGTCAGTATTTTGCCAACCATTCGAAAGCCAACTCATCCTTCTAGAAGATTCTTTCTAGAAGAATCGAGAACTCATCCATTTTCCTTCTTTAAAAACATGTCTGCACCCTGACTTTGAGTGCAGTGCGAGAAGTTCGCAGTCAAGCTGAAAGCAGCCTGCAGGAATTAAGGATTCTCGCAGGAGAGTATATATGTAGCCTGCGAACTATCTTTTAAACTAAGCCTTCTGGAAACTGACAAGTGTAACCTTTCTCATGAAAATGTTCTTAATAAAGAGTTTGATTTTCTATTATCATGACACTATCATGACATCATCCCGATGACCAAAAATGTGGATAACACCCCTTCCACTGCATCCTTGTTTTCATGTAATTCAACATGTTGATTACCACAAAAGGCTGAAAAATATGTTGAGACTGTTGAAAATAACAATCCTTTGAATCAGAAGAAAATGTTGGATGAAATGAAACCCCTATTGGCAAGCACTCCATATCTAACACTGATGTTGATTGAACATCATATTTATTTCCAAGATGGTAGTTGATCACGGGATGAAAATCTAAACTGAAATAACCTTCCATGTAATCAACAACAGGGTCATTAAAGGTATGAGAAGGTTGTTGGTCCTCTTCACTGATAACAATTTTATCATGTAAAACAATGTCATTGTGAATGAAAATAGACTTCACTAATTCCTTTGTTATCTCATGATTTACTTTCAACAATTGAAAGGAAGAAAAACATAATGGAAGGAAGATTTCATTTGCAAGTCCACTGATTTCTTCATATTCAACATCATGCCTGGAGGATTTCTGATTTGAAACATTATACAAATTTTGCTTCAGCAATTTGAAAGAAGCAAAACACAATGGCAAGGTTCTTTCACCTAATTCAAAACCTTCTTCATTTTCTTCACTGTTGTCATATGCACATTTTTCAATTTCTTTAGATTGTTGAACATACTCATTTTCATATTTATCTTTGACCAATGGCTTCAATTTTGAACTGAAAAGACCTTTTACATAACAAGTAACAAGGTCATCAAACACATGAGAATATTGTTGCAATTTCTTGTCAATTTGTTCCAGTGAATCAATGTGATTTGGCATCAACACACATTCCTTTGCTTCAATGATGATCTTAGAATTTTCTTTCAACAATTTAAATGAAGAAAATAATAAAGGTAAAGAATTTCCTTCAGTTGATTCAATACTTTATTCTTTGTAACTGTGATATGTAGGTTGATTGATCTTATTACACTGTTGAAAAGTAACATTTTATGATAGAGAACATACAGTTGGTTGTTCTAGGAAGTCAACACCATAATCATCATCATATTCATCATATATAGGAAAATTAGAAACATCTGCAATGTCATCTAACAAGAAAAAGCTTGGGACATCAACCTGCTCTTCAACAAGATAATTTGCAAATTCATTTTCTTGACTGTCTACAAATGAATACATAAAACAATCAGCCTAGTGCTTATGATGAGATGGATCAAAAGCTAAATTAGCATGTTCTTTTTCAATAAGTGGAATATAATCCTTTGCAAATTCATCAACATTTAAAGCTTCAAGAGGACATATGATATTATTAACCCTCTTCTCAAGATAAAAATCAATTGTTTTTTATTCATATTCACTGTCATGTTCTTTAGCATCCAACTCCTCATTTCAAATCTGTTTACATGCTTGAATATTGTGTTGAATCTCTTGAACATCATTAAAAATTTGTTGTAAGGACTTAGATCTTCTTTCCATCAGAAGAAAAGACAAATCTGGATGAAAGGTTGTTTCATAATGGAGCATGGCAATAGCTTCAATGGGTTGAATTTCATTAGGGAGTTTATAATAAAGATTAGCAAACCTCCTATTGAAATTTGTTAGGGTCCTAACCTGCACATAGGTAGAACAATATATTCGGATGTAATAAAGGTCAATATTAATAAGGCCTTTCAATAAAATAGAATAAGTCGAATGTAAGAAGATCTAATAGAAGCTTCCGCTTCTAGAAGGATCTTCCTCTAGATGCTTCTTTTGATAGACATATTTAGTGTAAATAGGAGTGGAGGGTATGAGAACCCTAGCTTGGATATTATTGTAATAGATCTCTGCTCAATTGGAGGTTTCCCCCTCAAAGAGGGCCATGAACATTGCTTTCAGAATCAAAGTGTTATTTCTATTGTTATTCTTATATCATTTCAGTGCTATTGTGGTGATTTTTATGGTTATATTGTTGTTATTCTTCCATTTCTAGCATTTTATTTATGTTCTACATAATTTTTATATCTGGTATATTACAAGTGGTATCAAAGCACTTTCCTCGGTAGAAAGTGTGGGTTAAATATTTTTTTAGGGTAGAGACGTATTTTGGCGTCTTTAAGCCATAGAGATTTGTCATTACATGCATAAACCTACGATTGAGGGATTCATACACGAAGGAAATACAAGTGGTACTTAAGCGCACATCTGTTGGCCACCCTTGTAAACCCTATTGGTACCCCTTCGAGTGGTAGCGCATCAGACGACACCTATGTATGGATCGGCCTAGATTACCTAAAGCCCTCTTTAGATAAACTGATCGGTCACATGACTACTATAGTGCCACTGAGAACAACACTTAGGAGGATACTCTCTAGTACCTGGGTAGTCGGGTAGTATGGCTAAGGGTACAGTCTATCCTCCTTAGTTATCTCCCTGAGATATTGGTCGAGTACTAATGTTGGACCTTGCACGTATATCAAAGAGCTATATCACAGGGCAAACCCTTGTCTGTAGAACCCTTGAATACCTACCCTTGGCGACAGAAACATTAAGAAATTAAAATAGAAAAGATCTATTGCCGTGCAACTGTGTTCGGGTTGCCAAATAACTACACATTTATTCCTTGTTAAGCATTTGGGCATTTCATTACTACATTATTCTTCAGACCAGAGTATAACTCCGTAGGTGTAAANGCCTGGAAATTTTTTCACCATTATTTGAGACCTATTCCATTGGATTCATCTCTTCGCCCTTATCACATTCATACATATCATTTTTCAGAAAAAAAAATTTGACCCCACCCCCCCCTTTTTGGTTTCCTCATCATCATGGCCCATACCCGTAGCTAAGACCTAGAAGCTCGCTTCAATACCTTGCAATCTAATTTCACCGAGACCCAACAAGAAGTGAAACAACTCAATGCCAATGTTGTCGCCCTCAATACATCCATGCAGTCCTCAATGGAGGAAATCAAACAAGACCTAACTACCCAGCTTGAATCTGTCATTTCAATGCTCTGCACCAAGATGCATATCCCTACAGATAACCCTTTACCTAACCCACCTTCAGATACTAAAGCTGAACATTCCTCTAACTTTCAGCACCATCACTTTCAACATGACCTACGCCTTTCGCGGGTGGATGTGACCAAATTTGATGGCTCAGATCCCACTGGTTGGGTAACCCAAATGGAACATTATTTCTCTTTATACGGAATTATATATTACTTGGCCAAACTCAGGTATGGTGTTCTCCATCTAGATCACGAACGTTGGCAATGGTGGCAATGGAGAAAAACTTCCTGTCAAGCGTATATTTCTTGAACACAATTTGTGGCAGAGATTTATGAACACTTTGACACTGACACCAACCATTTGGGTCGTTTGAAAAAGTTGAAACAATCAGGAACAGTGGAAGACTTTATAGCTTCTTTTGAGCGCCTGGCTTTTTGGACAGAGGGCATGTCTGATACCTTTTTCTAAGAGTGTTTTATCAGTGGCCTCAAGGATGATATTCGGGCCCATGTCTTCATGGCTCGGCCTCAGAGTTGGGTGCAGGCTACTAAAAGAGATAAAGAAGCACAACAGGTTGTATATTCTCAAAATCAAAAACCCTCCTTTATCCCTCACACTAAACCAGCAAATCCTACTACTCCCTCCGCTCCACTAAAGATCCAAAAATTGACTAGGGATGAAATGGCTAAACACCAACTCAAAGGCCTTTGTTATAATTATGATGACAAATATTTCCTAGGCCAAAAGTGTAAGGAATAAAATATTTTTATGTCCATCTCAGAGGATATTTCAGAAGAGGATGCTGAAAATCCCCTTGTGTCTGAGTCACCTGAAACCACTGACATAACCCCTCCCTAAGATCCTCCCAAAGTAGAACCGGTAATTTCCCTAAATTCTCTCGCTAGATTCTATGCTCAAGAATAGGAAGTTCATCATTTGGTTGATAGTGGAAGCACCCATAATTTTATTCATCGCTGCATTGCCCAAGAAACTCATTGCTACATCCATGTTGTCAATAATTTCCAAATCATGATTGCCAATGGTGGCTCCATGAAATGTGGAGGGCATTCTGAAAATGTGTGTCTCCAAATTGGTGACTACCACCTCAAATCTCATATGTTTTCTATCGACATGGGCAGTTGTGACATTGTGTTGGGTGCAGACTGGCTAAGGAATTTGGGTCCCATTCTCATGGATTTTAAGGAATTGACCATGCAATTTGACCAGGAGGGCCAACAATATAAGTTCCAAGGCATCACCATCAGTTCACCTGTGATCATTAGTTCCCATCGCATGGAAAAGTTGCTCAAAAAAGGTCATTTTTGTGTTATTTACCAACTCCATGCAATACAAGCAACAGAGACACCCTTAGTGCCACAAGATCTCCAATCCATCCTTTCTAAACATAAAGTGGTATTTTCCACTCCCCAGGGACTCCCTCCTTCCCGTGGTGTTCATGATCATTCAATTCCCCTTATACCAGGAAGCCTTCCTCCCAATATTCGTCGGTATCTTCAACCCTTTTCCCAAAAAAATAAAATGAGAAAATAGTCCAGGAACTCCTTAATGCAGGAATTATCCGCTAGTACGAGCCCCTATTCTTCTCCTGTGGTCATGGTCTTGAAAAAAGAAGGTTCTTGATGAATGTATCTTGACTTCCGTGCCCTCGACAAACTTACCAAAATTACCGTGTCAATAAGTGTTTTGAAACACATTTGAGGTGTTTTTCCTCGAAAAATAAAAATCAGTGGGCTCAATGGTTACCCCTAGTTGACTAGTGGTACAACACTTCATACCACACAGCTACATGCATGACTCCTTTTGAGGTGGTATATGGACAAAAGCCACCTTCAGTTCTCTCATACTTACCTGGTGTCTCGAAGATCCAGGCGGTTAACCAAATGCTTAAAGTTCGAGAGGCTATTGTTTGTACCCTCAAAGAGAATTTGGTCATGGCACAGAATCGCATGAAGCAACCAAAATATCAAGGTCACTCTGAACATCAATTTGCAGAAGGGGATCAAGTGTTTCTTCGACTGCAACCTTACAAGAAAAATTCCCTCAAGGCCGAGAATTGTTAGAAGCTAGCGCCCAAATTTCATGGCCCTTATACAGTTCTCAAGTGTGTGGGACAGGTGGCCTATCAGTTATCTTTGCCCAGTCATTCTAAGCGACATCCTATTTTTCATGTTTCATGCTTAAAGAAGGTGATTGGAACTAAATGCCAAATTCAAACCAACCTTCCCAAGTTAGTTGAAGAAGGATCCATTTGGCTATAGCCACAAGTAGTTTTGGACCAGCTTGAGCATCGCCTGCATCAGATAACCATCAAGGAAGTGTTATTCCAGTGGAAAGATACAACTCTGGCAGATGCCACTTCGGAACCAGCTACCATTCTACAACAATTTCCACATCTCAAGCCTTGAGGACAAGGTTGTTTTTAATGGGGGAGGACATGTTAGGGTCCTAACCCGCACATAGGTAGAACAATATATTTGGATGTAATAAAGGTCAATATTAATAAGGCCTTTCAATAAAATAGAATAAGTCGAATGTAAGAAGACCTAATAGAAGCTTCCTCTTCTAGAAGGATCTTCCTCTAGATGCTTCTTTTGATAGACATATTTAGTATAAATAGGAGTCGAGGGTATGAGAACCCTAGCTTGGGTATTATTGTAATAGAGCTCTGCTCAACTGGAGGCTGCCCCCTCGAAGAGGCCCGTGAACATTTCTTTCATAATCAAAGTGTTATTTTTGTTTTTATTATTATATTATTTCAGTGCTATTGTGGTGATTGTTCTGTTTATATTGTTGTTATTCTTCCATTTCTAGCATTTTATTTTTGTTCTGCATACTTTTTATATCTGGTATATTACAAAATTTGAGATGGTTTCATCTTTCATTCTTCTCATGGCATAAAACTCTGAAAGGATTGGATCCCATGACTTTCTCTCACCCAAAAATCTATGGAAAGCTTCCCTCAATTCATCCCATGAGCTAATTGACTGACGTTACAAATGTCTGAACCATGCTTTGGCATCTCCTTGTAAGGACTAAGAAAAGGCCCTCATAGACACATCATCATGTCCGATCTCAAAAAGTTCTATAAAATGCTCAAATACCTGAATATGTTTTTTAGCTGACTTTCCATTGAGCTCTCCATCAAACCGAGGAAGGTAGTTATAATGTTTCAGAGGAAATTCATGAAGGATGGAAGGAAATTTAAGAGGACTATATATTTCCTTAATATTGGAGGGTGTAGGATTAAGAACAAAAGGTACAAGCTCATATTTGGTTTCATTAAGCTCACAAGAATGATCATGAACATCATATGGCTCAGAGGAAGGAGCTTGGTGAATATCGGTTATACAAGAAGGAGGTATACCTACAATTTTCCATGGAAGATATACAAGGGTAGATCTCTGGGCTTCATTTGAATGCAGTAAGTGACTAAATATTCTTTTGAAAAACTCAGGAAAGGACATGAAGATATTGATAAAACAGAAAATTACTTCTTGGACTAAACTTAAGCTCTAGTACCTGATTTTTCTATACTTCCCTTCCATATCTATGTCAATAGGTATTGTTCTCCAGTGGATTCTTTGAATCGCATTTGATGCTTGATCGAAGTCTCCATGAAATCTTTAGTTATGGATTCTTCTTCCAGTGGAATCACCTTCAACTGATTTTCTGATGTGTGGAGTCGCCAGAGCAGAAATACAGCCAATATGTGCCTAAGTGTTTACTGCTCTCAGACCTTAGAAATCAACCATGTCGTTCTTTCCCAGGGAAAATTTTCAATTTCATCCCCGACAATGGTGCCAGAATGTTAGCACTTGGTAATTTATTTGTGTTGTATCAAATAAAGCCTCAAGGTAACTGTTTCAACCAACTTTAGATTGTATTCTGACCTATACAACCAGAGATGGCTCTCTCATATGTCTAATGACTGGTAATAACTCAAATATTTCATCAATAAATGCACAGAGGTCAGATTCTGCAATAGGACAAGTTTATTTTTGTTTTAAAAGGGATGGTATGACAAGCAAGAGAGAAAGTATCATTGGGAAATGGAGTCGATTTAAGAAAATGATAGAAACCAACGACTTAGTGACTGAACTTGAGAGGATAAAGGATAAATGAGAAACAATGTTCAGTTAAAAATTGTTGTGCGTGGCGAGAGAAAAACACATGAAGCAACTCGGAGCACCGTTGGGGATGAATTCAGAGTTAACTTAGAGGAAATATGGTTTGTCTAAATGGCACGAATCTAGAGAATTGCATGGTGTATTATAGATTTGAAATCATGTTTTGATTCAAACATAGATTACACATATGAATATAAAGAACACAGGAAAGGAGATACGCAAAAAAATAATACAATACATCAGATTGTCACCGTTAGAATCTTTTCATCAAAGCTTCAAGACTTTTGCATTAAGTTTCAATTGAATCAAAAAACTACAATCAATAGTCATTGTCTACATTGTTTTGCCAACCAACCCCTTTTACATGAAAATGATCCTCATATATAGAAAACTAATGTCACCCTTGGCTTCTAAGTTCGAACTAGTCTCTCCTAGAATCATGGATCCAATTTCTTTGAAAGAGAACAATAACTTCAACGGATTTACTAAAAATAGAAAACCCCACTTTGCCAAATCATAACCATAACTGAAATATTATTTACAATCATTGATCATGATAAAAATTAGACCATATGGTTGTGATAAGTCATCATGTGCATTTCTGGACACTCTGTCACCCCTGCACAGCAAGTCTTCTACGCAACAATAACCTACAACAAAAACGTAGCGGATTGCGCAGCAAACTGGGAAAATAAGCGTTAACGATGACATCATATATCACTAATAAATAAATAAATAATTTGAAATTGAGAGAGGTTTTTGTAGTTCAGCTTGTTATAAATAAAAACCTCTCTCGTTTTCTTTAAATTCATCTCCATCTGGCCGGAATATGTGTCGCAAAAACATGTCTCGGACAAGAAATCATGAAAACTAAAACATAGGGCTCGAATATTCCTTTGAATATACCAAAATATGAAACATTTTTCAAATATCAGAGAGGTTTTTATTACTTGTTTTGTCCTCAACAAAAACCTCTTAGGTATTTTCAAAATTCCTCTCCAGTTGGTTAGAAAGTGATCTTGAAGTTGACCACTAAACCAGTCATTTGCGTAGCATGACCTCTAGTTTGTGCGCAGGAAAATCCTCTACGTGACAAAATTCTTTGCACGATGGAATCCTGGCACGAAGAAATCCACTGCGCGATGACATCCTCTACGCGATAAAATCATATGCACGACAACATCCATTGCGCGATGAAATCCACTGCGTGATGACATCCTCTGCACGACAACATCCTATGCATACAACCCACTGCGTGATGAAATCCACTGCGCAATGAAATCAACTGTGCGATGACATCCTTTGCGTGACAAAATACTATGAACGACAGAATCCGATGCACGACATCCCATTATGCGATGAAATCCATTGCATGACAAAATCCACTACGCGATGAAATCCACTGCACGACAAAATCCATTGCGCGACAAAATCCTTTGCACGGTGAAGTGCTCTACGCAATGCATAGCAAATTTTGCAGGGTGCAGTTTCAAGTGGAAATGGAAATAATAAATGATAAGATTCCTTTTGAAACTGACCCTTGGATATGTTAGATGATGCCAGGTATTCTTATTGGACAAATCGGTAGGTGTGGACACTAATTGATCTCCCTAGATCCACCTAGATCTAGAACAAAACACACCAGAACATGACACTTTCCTTAAGTTTTAAATATTGAATTTACTAACTAAAGAGGGATGGATGACATACCATTTAAATTCCACTTCCTCTCACCATCACCATCCTAGCTTCATTCCAACTCTCATATAATGATGAACCTGCAAAAGAACACAACCAACCAAAGTGATAGTAATAGCATAAACTCAATATAAACCTATGTATGTGATCAAGGAATCATACAATAAAACACAACAAGCTTTATAGGAAAGAATCATATTACTGTATCATATTAAATGTGAAAGAGATATTATAACCATGGCCTTGATATCGTAAGGTCCCTTCCAACTGTCCTTCATTCCCCTCACACTTCCATTCCAAGAATTTTGAGAGCACAAATCTGATAATATTCACAATCTATCTTGACAAAGGCAAAACTCAAAGACACTCCACCCAAACTAATAATTCCAAGCCAAATCCAACTTAGCCCTTCTCCATGAGAGCTCCTCTCCTTTTATAAGCTGAAGAGGATAAGGTGAGGAGGTTAGGATGATCCCACTAAATCATGAAAGTGAGTAAGATCCAAACCATTCGGATGCCACCTCACCATGGAAGTTTCTCCTTCTAGAAGATTCTAGAAAACGCTCGTTTTTCCCACGTGTAAGCATTCTCGCACCCTACCTATAGAGTAGACTACGAACTCCTCGTGACCTAGTTATGATGCAACCTACAAGAATCAGGCATTCTCGCACCCTAGATATAATGCATCCTGTGAACTTCCTTTTTTATAGGGTTTTTACAAAGGAAAATGCAACTTCTTTTCTCAGGAAAAGTTCTTCTCCCTTTTCTCTTTAGGAACTCAGGCCACTGACCCCTCTGAAGGAAACATATAGGTTTACATCATTAACAGTCATAGGGATGACTAAAATAATGTGTAATAGAGATCCTCCTAAAGTATGAAGTTAGAACAGAGTGATAGTTGAAATACTTTGTCGAGTGTGTGTAGGGAACAAGGAACAGTCGGTCGGAAACCTACCAACAAACAAGGAAATATAGTAAAATAATATATCACTGAGGTAGGCATTCTCATACTCAGAATACAAATGACTCAAATCATAAATGTCGACATGCGAAGATCCATGTCAAGTAAGATAGGTCATGGCCACCAAACATACACTTTGGATCCATGCCAATATGACTCAAATCTGAACATAGCCACCAAAAATACATTGTGGATCTATGTGTTAAAGACTCAAATTTGAACATACCCACCAGACATACACTGTGGATATATGCACGAATATAATCTAAATATACTCCAACGCAACCTGAATATGACAGAAAAGATCCAGGGTCTTCATATCCACCACTCTATAGTACGAATCTAACCATGTGAATACATGTGTTGGAGTCGAACATGGTAGAAACCACTTGATTACCGGTCAATGATGAGAACCGTTAACAAGTGCGAGGGAAAT
>ML777641.1:242552-280798 GCA_009831015.1 Picea engelmannii
GAGGGGGAAAAAATTTCGGAATTTAAGACCAAAAAATGCCAAGAATCATGCGATTTCGCTACTTCAAATGCAAGGATGCCCCCAATCTAATATAAATCAAGAAATTAAATCCTCTTGTTTCAAAATTTTCACTAAAAGTAATAATGAACTTTCTTAAAACAAAGAAACCCAAAGTAAAAGTTTTCTTTTAAAGCGAACTATTCAGAAGAAATCTGATCTTTCCCTAAACAATTCTAAAGAAAACACACGCTTTGTAATTGAAAGATACTCAAAGAAAGAGACTAGTCATTCAAAAACAAACAAAGCCAATGTGGCTAAAAGTAACTCAAAGAATGTCAAGCAGACTATAAACAGATCAATATAGACTCCAAAAGCTCAATCCAGCTGATCAAAGAAAAATTGGGTCATCAAAAGATGACAAGACCCAATCCAAAAAAGTTTACAAACAAGTCCGTAGCCTAGCAGTAGAGTACAATGCGAGAATTAGGTATTCTTGCAGGCTAGACACTGGTAGGGTGCGAGAAGTTTGCACTGGATCTAACAGCAGGGCGTGAAAATCAATGGTTTTCGCAAGCTGTAGAGAGGTAGAGTGCGAGAATATCTGTAATCAAACAAAATTTTGAAAAAGGACAGGGAATCTAAGTGACCTTCTAGATCCATAGAGTCTGGATGGATGTCCCACAAACTCAAAAACCAAAAAACAAGCAATCAAAGGAAGGGAAACTAGACTAACTAGGAAACAATTCGTTCCCCAGTGGAGTCGTCAATTTTGTTATCAAACAAATTGGTAGGTGCAGACACTAACTGATCTCCCTAGATCCACCTAGATCTAGAACAAAACACACCAGAACATGATGCTTTCCTTAAGTTTTAAATATTGAATTTACTAACTAAAGAGGGATGGGTGGCATACAATTTAAATGTCTCTTCCTCTCGCCATCGCCATCCTATCTCTGTTCCAACAGTCATACAATGATGAACCTGCAAAAGAACACAACCAACCAAAGTGATAGTAATAGCATAAACTCAATATAAACCTATGTATGTGATCAAGGAATCATACAATAAAACACAACAAGCTTTATAGGAAAGAATCATATTACGGTATCATATTAAATGTGAAAGAGAGATTACAACCATGGCCTTGATGTTGTAAGGTCCCTTCCAACTATCCTTCGTTTCCCACACACTTCCATTCCAAGAATATTGAGAGCACAGATCTAATAATATTCACAATCTATCTTGACAAAGGAAAAACTCAAAGACACTCCACCCAAACTAATAATTCCAAGCCAAATCCAACTTAGCCCTTCTCCATGAGAGCTCCTCTCCTTTTATAAGATGAAGAGGATAAGGTGAGGAGGTTAGGATGATCCCACTAAATCATGAAAGAGAGTAAGATCCAAACCATTCAGATGCCACCTCACCATGGAAGTTTCTCCTTCTAGAAGATTCGAGAAAACACTTGTTTTCCCACATGTAAGCATTCTCGCACCCTACCTATAGAGAAAACTGCAAACTCCTCCCGACCTAGTTATGATGTAGCCTACGAGAATCAGGCATTCTCACACCCTAGATATAATGCAGCCTACGAACTTCCTTTTTTATAGGGTTTTTACAAAGGAAAATGCAACTTCTTTTCTCGGGAAAAGTTCTTCTCCCTTCTCTCTTCAGGAGCTCAGGCCACTAACCCCTGTGAAGGAAACAGATAGGTTTACATCATTAACGATCATAGGGATGACTAAAATAATGTGTAACAGGTATAAAAACAATATGGGTGCTAACAGGCATGACTTTGAAAATTGTTGACAAACCTCTAACCTTATCTATGAAAATCATGGTGCTAACACCTGCAACTTCAACTAGCCGAGAATAGGTCGAAATTGGTTTTTCAATTGAAAAAAAGTTGACAGTCGGCTGCAATAGTAAATATGAGAATTAAATCCTTAGGAAAATGGTTGTATCTCTCAAACCATGACTCAATTTAGAAAATAGTTCACGAGGAACTCAATTGAGTCCGTTCTAGACAAAACTTGTGTCTCAAATTTTTGAGATTTGTCCTTATCTAATCAGAAATTCCAACGCAAAATTGTCTCTTTTTATTTTCCACACGATTGACTACGAAAGTTTGACCATGAGCTATAGATCATTCATGTCACCTGGGTGTGAATTGAGGATCATGAATCCATGCCATCGAACCTGGGAACAAACCCATGTTGTGGAGGTGTGATAATATTATGACCTTGGAAGTTGGAACCATGAGTGTTTCTCCTTGAAAAGTCACAACAAACACAAGAATATTGATACTTAAAATTCATGAGTGCTACTACTTGAGGAATTGTTGCAAACACAAGAATGTTGATAATTTAAATTGCTTCATAAATCGTCATAAGTAAGATCATGCATAATAATCCTTAATATATTAAAAATAAAGGAAAACGAGCATTACTTAACCACTAAAGCATAAATAAGTATGATATGGTGTTTTACGAGAAATTGTGGTAAATCGAGTGATAAATGAGCGGTCAGAGGAAGTAAAAGGATTGGAATGGATATCTGGAAGTGATACTAATTGTGACAAATCCGTGACCCAACACATTCCCCCAAAACTTAGCTTCTTACTTCAATAACTTCTCCATTGGAGCTGTAATCTGCGCATAAACTTTAATAAATTTCTTGTAATATCCAGTATGACCCAAAGTTGTTCTCAACTGTCTCACTGATTCAGGCAATGGTAAATTAAAAATTACTGCTATCTTGGCAGGATCAACTAACAGACCCTGCTTGCACACCACATGACCTAACAATATCCCAAACGGTGCGCAGAAAATACATTCCTTCAAATTTAATGAAAAATGATATTATCTACATCTATTAAGCATCAACCTTAGAGTTTCTATGTGATACTTAAATAGGATAAATACAATCAAATCATCTAATTACACTTCAAGAAACTTATGAATACACTCCTTAAGGTTGTGATGACTACTCTAGAAAACACAACATGTGCATTCTTCAAACCAAACGACATCACTATGTACTGGTAGCTTCCCCATTCTGTTGCAAATGTCATCTTATGTTTGTCTTCTGATGCAATCTTTATCTAATGTTAACCTGAAAATCCATTAGTGAATGAGTAGGCCTCCTTCACTCCTACGTTTTCTAATATTTCATCTATAAAGGGGGTTGGAAATGGTTCATGCAAACATGCATCATTCAACTTCCTTAGGTATACACAAATTCTAATACCCCTTGTTTTCTTATCTTGAACCTCCATTGGACTTATCCATTTGGAAATCTACGATGGGTTCGATTATACCAACTTCTAACATTATGTCAAGCTTACTTTCACTTTTTCCTTGTACTTCAGATTCAATTTGTAAGGTCTTTGTCTTACTAGATTAGCATCTGGTTTTAATGGGATCCTCATCTCGTCCAATTCTCTAGATATTCCCTTAATCTTTGAAAAGGTTGTCGGAAAGAGATCCCGATACTAGCGCAATAGGTCTACAATCTTTTTCACAGTCTCACCATTCCAATAATCACCAATGTTTGCAAACTTCGATTTCTCCTTTGTGCCAATGTTCACTTTTCACACTCTTAAGGGCTTTGCATATGCATCAGATTCAAGTGTTGGACCTACTATGTCGCGCTCCCCTTTAGTCTTTGATACCTGTACATTTCTAGGGAATTCTTCTTCTTTTCCTTCCTTGGTAACATTATAACATTATAATAGTTCATGGAATGTTGCAAACTCTCTGTGTGCACTACATGTAGGAACTATTTATACTTGACCTTCTTCCATAAAAAGTTTACCTCTAATGACTTGTAAATCTACATCTACTAAAGCTTACTCATATTCAAAATTAAATTTTACCTTAAATTTATGGGTGATCTCTTCCCAGTCTGTTGTCCCTCTCTGCACTTCTAGCTCTAAATACCAGTTCATGGGAATTGTCTCCAATGTATGTATGAACCTGTGCATCCATTACTGCTTCGACACATTCCTCTAAGTTATAATACATCGTGAAACATGATTTGTCGGACTGCTCCTACCTATGTACTTGTGCATAATTTCTTCTATATAATTTGCATCAATATTTTACAATGTTTTCAATCCTCTATCCCTTCCTTGTGGATTTCCCACCATATCACTGGAGTTGATCTTAGTGCAACATCTGGTGCTAACAACCTTTGTTGTTTGAATATTTTTAGCCCAAATTCATTGACAACGGAACTTACCTCAGTTAATCCCTCAAACTTTGGCATATCACATACCTCTATTCCAATCTAACTCAAAGAGATAGTAATGTGAGGACACCTTCTGGTCAACACTTCATGTAATCGGTGTTGCCAGTGTTCAATTCCTTCCTCCGAGTCTAATTCACAAGAGATTATTCTTCTCCAACTAAGCACACCATCTACAATGGGATTGACGTAGTCATCAATACATGCTATCATATTATATAAGTTATCTATTTCCTTTCTCACAAGCTCCACATACCTTCTTACCTCCATAGCTTCTAATGGCGAAGTGACCTTTAAGCCCCCTCCTTCAAAAATCATCTCTCTTTTCTTCAAGTTAATAATCACCTGATTATCGAAGGCCCAATCCAATCCAAGAAAATATGGATACGACCGGCTGTCATCCATGATATAAATAACATAAAATTCAGCTACAGTGTGCACTCCATCTATGTTAACAAGTACTCTTGCCAATCTCCAGATCGATATTATCTCATGTTGGTTAGCCAACCTAAGCTAAAAGGTTTACCAAACCAACTTTGGTTTCCCCATCATCTCCCACACCTACCTTGGAAAAACATTGGCATTTGATACTAAATCTAAGATGACATTTTCCATCTCATATTCTCCTATCATCGCATTCAATCTAAATTCTCTTTCTGTCCTCTTCTTGCACAATACTTGATTCATTGCTTTCTACATCGTATGTACTTCTCTGTCTTGTGTACACTAATCAATCATTATGTGTAGAGAATTTGATGTTGTTTCATCCTGCATCAACTCTAAACATCTCTTTATAAATTCTTTCAAAGTATTTACCTTTACGAATGGCCTTTCTAGAATAGTGCGATCATAAACTGATAGCATATCATATACTGGTGGTCTCTTTGATGTTGATGTTATTGAGTCCAGTCCTAGTATATCCTTCCTTGATTGTTGATAGATTTATTGTTATTTCTATGGATTAAATGTTGGCATGGGCTCCACTACTTTCCTTATCCATTGTTCAACTCATTTCCCCTTCTCCCTCACGTTTGATCTGGTTCTCATTATGCCACGTGTAACATCTACTACCCTTGGTTGATTGTCACGTTCCTCAATGGCTATCATCTGCAGGTTTTGGTTCTTATTCAAATGTGGGTTTTGATGTTGGTTTTGATTTCCTCTTGCCTTCCACTTCACTATTATTTGAGGAAATTCTTCTATCAGATGATCCAATGCTCTGCAATACATGCACTTCATGCAAGAATTCAGGAAATGTCTCACTAAATGTCCTGGTTAATTGCAATGATAGAAAATTATCGATCTTCTACCTCCCCAACCAAATCCTCCATGTCCTCGTCCTCTGTCGAATCCTCCACATCCACCCTGATTAAATCCTCTTGGAGTGTTATACTATGGAACTCCTCCTTCTTCTATGACATTTTCTTCCTAGATTTTGTATACATCTGAAGTGTGCTCTCTCATTAAGTCAAATGCACGAAAACCTTTTTCATCGTGTTCTACGATTTGCAAAAATTATACAATAAATTTATTAGTGTACTCTGATACTTTTGTAGTAAGGGACAAGTAGTCAGATGATCTCCCCATGTCTTACATATCTTACAAGACCCAAGTCCTCCTACCAATGGGTTTGGTGCTCCCATGAAAATATGCCACGTGAATGTTGGACATTCTTCCTTTCGATGGCCTTTTGTATTACATGTTATACACCAAACATGTTTGTGATTTTCCTTTTTCTTCATTATATTTGATAATTGAATTCTCATCACAAACAATTGTGACTATACATGTGCCATACTTGCACCATATCCTACTGGATATGCTTCCAATTTCATCATGATTTCCAATGCTTCTAGTTGCGACGTGACCTTCTGTTGTGTTAACGGACAATAAATGTGCAACAATAGACCTGCAATAAACCATTCTCGATGTTGCTCATCGGGAATATGAAACGTTAATCTACCTATCACATCTTTGAATCTTTGTTCATAATCCCACACTGTCTCATTCTACACTTGCTTAATCTCTTTTAGCTCTGTAATATATTGTGATTTTGTTTTTGGATTCCTAAATTCCTTCAACAATGCTTGTCCAATATATGCTAAATTATTGATTGTCCAACCAGTGTAGTTGTCTGATACTTCATATAACATAGCAGTGCATGACCTGTGAACATCGTTTCCAATTGCGTCATATTTTTCTCCTCATCCTAGACATTCTTCGCAGTGCATATCATGTTGCATACAAACAAGTGTTTCTCAGGGTCCTCCAACCCTGTTCCCTGAAACTTAGGCATTCTTAGTGTATGATCTATCCATTCCATTGTACTCAATATTGTACTTACCCTTAGCGATGTTTACTGACTTTGGTTCATTGAGATACTTCCATTATTCTGACTATTTCTTTGACTTCCTTCACTTACTAGAATTTCTCTTGAAAAAGTCTCGGTTCCTGCTTCAATTCTCAGTGACACACACCGGGTCGTGGGTTCGACACAAATTATGATCTGATCTAGAATTCCTTCTTTTGATGGAAAGTACTGAGGATCTATCTCTTTCCTTTTCCTTTATCCGTAGGGTGTGATATGAAGTACTGTGCATAGGTCACTTTCCTCGAATTCTTTGTGTTTCTCTTATTTCCCATCCACAATATCCTTCTTAATATATCTAAACCTTTTCCCATGGTGCAATACTCCAACCTCTTTGTCTGCATGAATATCCTCTTCTCTCCACATCCTCAGTCCATTCGATACTTACTCATCCTTCCCACTCGCATACCATCCTCTATCCATCCCCTACTCCCCCTATGTGCATGAAGGCGCCTAGCAGTTAGATTCCATCTTCATAAAATTTGTATCTTACAATAACATCTTCATCCAGGTAGACAATGTGCTCAAATATCTTCCATGCGGACCCTTGAAAAATCCCCTCTCTATGACACTATAAGATTGGATACAATCTACTGCAAACTCTCTAATATAACCCCCTAGTATACTATTTAACCAAAAATCTATTGTGTGAGAAATTGTATTGCTCACTGTGTTCAACTGTTCGATCACTTTAAGGGTCCAATTTCTTGTAGCTTCAACTCTATATCTACCAATGTTCTCAACTATCCTTTCTAACCATTCAGTCAAAATTATCAAGAATTCACCAAAGACTGGGTACAATCTACTAAACCCCCTGTAATATAAACCCCCAATATACTATTCAACCAAACATCTATTGCACGAGAAACTGTATTTCTCACTGTGTTCAACTGTCTGATCATTTCAAGGGTCTAGTTTCTCATAGCTTCAACTCTATATCTCCCAACATTATCAACTATCCTTTCTAACCATTCAGGCAAAATTATTAGGAATTCACCAAAGAAAATTTCATGCAAATCTATGAATACATACCTTTGCAATCGTTGTTCATCACTAAGCCGAGGGTTTCTATTCTATTCTTTGGAAAAGTCTCGTTGCTTCCTCTCTAGCCATTCTTCAATTTCTTCCTTATTTGGCCTCCAAAACATTCCCCTCAATTACAGTTCCAGATCCCAACAATGGAACCATTTGTTAGCGCATGGTGGGTAGACCTTGAGTTAATCATATATATAACAACAAAGCCTTTAGACACTGGCCCTTTTGGCATCACCTGTAGAGAAAGTGAAGTCTCACCCAAGGCATCTAGAGAGGATACAGAAACCAAGGTTCTACAGTGATGAGGGGAAGCGAGGAATTCAACATGCCATTTACTCATGTGTGAAGTTCCCATTACTTAAAAATTACATATTACACGTCATACCCTGTGTGTGATACTTATTTACCTTATGCTCATTCAATTACCAATTTAATTTATTTTGCGACATTGTAACAACATATATATTTAAGCATAATTACACCATAACACTAACCATCATAAAATGCAAAGACAACACATCACAACACACAAGTTTAACATGATTCACCCAACTTGGGCTATGTCCACAATGACTAGCTTATATTATTATTCATTGATAATTATTTTACAATTTTGCACTATGCTACAAAATATGCAACAGTAACATTACCCTATTACAGCAAATTTTGCCTCACCAGGGATGATTTTAAGGATGAAAATTTATTTTAAAATGTAGAAACCTTGGCGAATCTTACTAATCCTTCATATTCCAACTATAAATTATTGGTGATATTTTTGTAAAAATATTCAAATTTCTAAGGATTTTATATAGTGTTTATAAAATTTTGGCGATTTTTAAGGTAAAATAATTTTATCCTATAGAATTTGGGTGAATCATTTTTAAAACAACGAATCTCCTTTTTGGAAAAAACATGGAAAATTAGCCCATGAGTGAAATTTAGCCCCTAAAATCATCCCTGTGCAGCCTCACCCCATGAAACTTTCTTGGATGGCCTTTCCATTTCCCTATGCAGGCTTGAAGTCCCCTTTTGTACCTTCCAGATCCAAAAAACAACATTTTTCCCCATATACTCACCCTATCAATTATACAACAAGCGTATACGCAGGTTTCTCCACTACAACCCGCGTAAATCGGGTTTGGTGCTCAAAATTAAAAATTATGTTGGGTTTCCATGCCATGTCACAAGATCCATGATCCTTGACCTTCCATATACTGGAAACTCTCTGACTCGGCCCTTTAGTTTCATTTGAAGGTTATAAATTGAGTCATATCCAAGACTTGAGGGATTTAAAAATTCAACTTTGAGAGCAAAGACACTCTGGAGAAATTTCACTTCATATTGAGTCTGCATCCCTTTGTCCTTGAAAGTATGAACCCCTTGTTCAACCCCCAATATCTTCCTTCTTTGTGATGGATAACCTCGTTGGATCCTTTATATGAGCTTGCCTTTGGTCGAGGATTGAAGTGGTGGAGGGACTTAGTTTCTCGGTTCTGATATGTGTCTTTATAGAATTTTGTCACCTATATACTTATGTTGATTATTTTAATAGAAATATTATTTTCTCATCCAATTTATATCTTGCAAATATTCGAATTATTATTCCATGGGTGTATTTGTCATGCATGGTAATGGATTATGATAATATATGATAACATTATATATTGTCACCATATGCTTGTGTATCTTGGTTGTTGAGGATAAGTTTCAGGTATAAATCTTTGTGTTGTGTGCTCAACAATGATCTTCATCAAACATCCAGATGAGGTAGGCTCTTGGCCTTGTCTTGTTAGCATTTAATTTATATATCATACTTGGTATTAGAGTTGATTTCTATGTGTCATTTCGTCTTTTGTGGTTTACCCGAGACCATATAGATATTTTCCTCATAACATAATTGGCGACCATATTGGGGATTGATATTCTTTTTTGGGGTTTGGAGTGTTTTTCTCCTTGATTTTCTCTCTGATAGCTTGAGTTTCCTTGTCGCTTGATTTCTTGACAACCTATTTTTAATTTTCATTTGAGTTTCTTGGCTTAAACCTTGCCATGGAAGTGTTTTACTGGGTATACGTGGTTTTTACCTTGATAGACACATACATGTGTGAGTTTTCCTCCTTTAGGGTGCGTACATATGCGAGTTTTTTCTCAAAAAGTAACGTACATCAACTCTTTATTATTGTCGGTTGAGTTTGGTGTTTGTTGGGTGAGTTTGGTTGGTTGTTGAGACTTCTTAGGTATTTTTCCTAACTGTTAAGTGCTTACAGAGTGATAGGAAGCCTTCTTATTGTTGAATTTTTGGGAGGTATTCTTTCTTATCGTCTTTTTCATTGGTTTTCCTTGCACATTGGTCTGAGTGTTTTCTTCTTGGTATCTTTCTTGTCTTGTTTCTTTTTGCTTGTAGTAGGGTCTGCATGAGAAGATGTTATTCAGTCCTTGGATTTTATTTTCTTTATATCGAAAATACAAAAAAAAATTATCATTTTGCATTATGGAATTTTCTCTTTTGATTACTTTGCATTGATTTAGACACATGTGGAGAGATTGCATTTCATTGAAATTGTAGATATTGAATTGGAAAATTTGCATTTAGAAGCATACCATCTTTTTGAAATTCAAGATTAGTTTTTAGCAGTGTTTTTATATTTGTTTATTTTTATATGTTGAGTAGTAATACCATCAGATGTTTCACGACCACACCTCTTGAGTAAGAAAAATCCATTAAAATTAACGATGATTAATTAAAATTGATTAGAAACGATTTTAATTTTCATTGTACACAAACAAGTATAGGACAGAGGGCCTTGGAATAGAATTTTGTGAGTAAAATTCTTCAATTATATTAAACTAAACATATGTGTCTGACCAAGGAGTGGTGAAACCCATTGTGTAATTAGTGATGTCAAGAGGCTCTGCTCACACCAGAGTTAAGCATGAGGTCGCATGAAGTTGGTTGTAGAGATATCCCTCTAATACCTTCTTAGAGTCAGAGATATTTCTGGGGTTTTATTCATATTTGGGGGTCTTGCTAGTACCTTTACCTCTATGAGAGGAGATGCTTTCAAGATTTCAGGATTATTTACCCTACCCATAAGTTGGACTGGACTTACGACTGTTCGCATGCGCATTGGTTATATTATGGTAACTCTAGTTGCTTGACATAGGTAGCCACATAGGTTACTTGCAGGGGTTATTCTGCAGGTACCCTGAGTCAGATAAGGGTCAGAAAAAACACAACCTTTATGGAGGATTACCTCTCTCGAGGGATCTGATCGACTGCGATGTTAAGTCCATGAGGGCCTTTATAACTGATTTTGATACCTCCAATATTTCTAAGGGAGTCTCGGCCCCTTTTGGGTGAGACATACCTACTCTAGTGTGGGATGCCCCTTTTCAGTTACTATATCATGTTTGTGTGCATTGGCCTTGTTTATTTATCTTGGTGTGCTCTATGATTATTACTTGGCCCTAGGATTTGGTTGTATATCTCGAGTATTGATTCATCGTGGAGAAAGACCATCCTCCTCCCAGATCTCGTTGTTTTTTGAAGTTACCACCATATCTTGATTCTTTAATGAAGTTGCCTTATAAAAGACGTACAGTTAATAAATGTGGTACATATATCTCCACCTCCCAGACTTTTGATTATTCAAATATGAGTATTGAGTCAAACCTGAATTTCATAGGGAGTCCCTCGACTCCTACATCTTATGTGATTAGTGGTATCCCTTCAACTCCTTCAGCCTCGACGGTTGGTGTGTCAAAGATCCATGCCTTTACTACTACCCAACCAGTGGGTTCTACTCAAACGATAGGAACAAATACTTTCATATGTATTTTTGGTACGCCAAGTTACAATTCTCAGTCAATACCTTCAGTCTCTAATCCCTTTTATTTTGGTATGCCCAACATGGCATTGCAACTCTCATCCTCCATTCCAGCGGCTAATGCGAATCCTATTTTTAGACCTGGGGGAATGGCTCCTCCATATTCTCGTCTCTTGTTTGGTGGAGGCCATATTCCCGAAATGAATCCTATAGTTGGAGGTTGGCCTCCTCTTTATTTCAGGCCTAATCCTAGTCTCAATGCTCCTAGATGAAGTGTTCAACCGGGCATATAAGTTACTTCCTATATTTCATCCTTTATCCCCTCTTCCTCCATGCCAATTCTGACCAACACATTTATTATGGAGAATCCCCCTCTGTCCTTCATTGTTCCATCTAGAGGGATTCAATCTCACACTATGGAAAACCCCCATCCCAAAGCCCCTTCGATTGGGGGCATCGTATATAACCCTCATTTTTTCATTTTCGTAGGTATGGTGCCCATACAACCTTTTATGAATCAATTTGGAGGAGGATATTATCCTATTGGACAGGGCCATTGCATATAACAGAACCCTAGATGGATTGCAATCCCTCCATCCCAATCTTTCCCGGGAGCATCCCAACCCAGGCTCCCTTTTATGGCCATGCTTAATCTACCATATTTGTCAAAATGAATGAATGACCATGTGTGTCACGGTCCATTATGGCCCCCTGTCCCCACCAATATTCCTTCGGACATTTCAAAATTAGAAGGCAATATTGGCAAGGATCCTGGTGATCATGTCAATAATTTTCATCTTTAGTGCTCGTATAACTCCTTTAATGACAATTCTATTCGTTTGAGGCTATTTCAATGCACCCTCACGTGGTTCATCATGAAGTGGTACATTGAGCTATCGAGGGGAACATACAAAAAATTTAATTAGATGGTTTTGGTCTTTCTCAAGCACTTCTAATTGTTGGTTCATTACAATGCTGGCATAGAAATTTTTTCGGCCCTCCACCAAGATAAAGCCACACATATCTCGGACCATGTCCAAGAGTGGCATAGACAGAAGAGGTTGATCAAAGGCTACATTCCTCCATTTTTTTTGTTGGAGTGGTTTATTAAGTCCTTATTTCATTATATTTCAAAGGATGTCTCTACATCTAGAATAACATCTGAGGAAGAATCTATTTTCAAATCCCAGTAATTGGACCTCATATATGCTCAATCTGGGATGTTGTATGGAATTCTTCCTGACGTGCCGCAGTCAAACTATGACCCTATAAAAAAACATGGGCCTCATGCCGATGGCATCATAGGCTCCACAAATGCTAAGTATATAGATTAGGTGACGAATTGGTTGAAATATTTTTCTCTAAGAAATCCTGTAGCAGGACAAGCTTTGAATTCGTCCTCCACTCCCACTCAGTTGATGGATGTGAATTTTGTACAGTCGTCAACTAACCCAAATGATAACCAGCAACCAGGAGGGATTAGAAGAAAAGGACAAGGTAATAATCGTAAGGGTGGGAAAAATAATAACAAATCCAAGGATGACACTAACAATGATAGATTGATTATCAATAATGATGAGGGAAAGAAAGAAAAACGGAAGGTGAAGTTTCCTTGTAAACTTTGTAAAGATGATCACCTTACCCACCTATTCCCAAAAATCGAGGAAGCCTCGAGGCTCTTATCACAACCACCCATTGTGTTGAAAAATCCATTTCAACATAATAAGCACATGGCCTCGAGGACCTCCAACACTGGAAATGTGTTGAGCAGGAGTCAAAACCCCTTGGCACATGAAAGTGTCCATCTATGTGTCAATATGTTCAAGTCTCAGATTGATGTATCCCCTCGATCTCATGATTACAGTTATTTACATATTGTTGTAGATTCAGAGTCTCCTCCTCCTCTGGAAACACCCTTGCATATTGAAAAATTGGAACCTCCACCTCATATTCTGAAAGGAGTAATAAATTTCTCTTCCCACAATCCTAATGCCAGAGCTTCCCATAACTATTCTATTGTCGAAGATCTGGGTCAAACTCCTTGTGCGATTTCATCTTTGGAGGTGCTCCAGATGTGTCCTTCACAGAGGACCGCCTTGTTATCTACTTTAGGATCTCTAGACCCGTTTGAATCGAAGGTTATTAAGTTTGACATCACGGATGTTAGGCCTCACTTACCTTACCATGTTTCCTTTCAAATCCATGTGGATTACATGAAAATTACCATCAAACGCACTATAATTGATGAAGGTGTTGCAACATGCATGATGTCCCTAACCTGTTGGAAATCCATTAGCTCTCTGACTCTATCCCAATCTATGACTATATTGATCTATTTTGATGGGCGTTCATTCCGACCCCACGAAATTATTCCCACGTTTTCGGTCCAGTTAGGTTGAAATATAGTGGAGGTTGATGTCGATATGGTTGATGTGCCCCTTGACTATAATTTGCTACTAGGGAATAATTGGACTTATGCCATGATAGCATTTGTGTCTTCTATTGTTCATACTTTATGTTTTCCTCACGAAGGGAAAATAGTGACGATTGATCAATTTTCCTTTGCGCATGTTATTCCTAATGCATCAGTTGGACATTCAGTCCTTGTGATCGACAATTCTCAGCAAGTAACTAAGGATGTTGGTGTCGGAATGTATTCCTCTCTCATCGGTAGCTTTGATTTCATGGCACCAATTCATCACATTCATGTCATTTCCAGTGAGTCTTCATTGTCGATGAGTTCAATTCCTTTCTGTACTTCTTATTTCAATGACCCTTGGACCCTACCTTCCATGACTATTTTTTACGAAGTTCAGGCGCACATTGGGATGGAAATGCCACTGTCAATGGAAGAAATCATGTATCATTCTATTATTGAGGCTACCGCTGACCCGGATCTTTTCTCCTCGCAGACAGATGAGGAGGATCCTATTCTGGAGCCCGTATGGGTCGTCTAATATTATTGTTCACATGATTTCCTTGACGGTACTTTACCCTTGGAAGAATCCATCTTAGAGGCCATGTATGGTCCTAATAATCCTTGGGATGATATGCATCATCACTCATATTTCCTCCCAGAGCTTATTAGGATTAAACATGATGAATTTAGATCTACCTTGAGTGAGATGGTTGGTCACACTGTTGTTCCATTAGATACGCATGTTATTTATGTCGAAGGAAACATGGTGAATATTTATCCTACCATCACGATTGACATCTCTCGAATTCCTGGCAAAATTAAGAACATATATATCAGTGCAGATTGTTCACCTGAAGAAATTCATATATACACCGATCTCTTTAAATAATTTCATGATGTATTCTCTTGGTTGTACAAAGAGATGTCAAGGATCAACCCCAACATTGTCGAGCATGATATTAAGACCTATTTGGATGCTAGATCTATTCGACAATGTCTTAGAGATGTTAATCCTAGGAAGCCCCCTATTATTAAGGAAAATGTAGAGAAGCTACTTAATGTTGGTTTCATCTACCCAGTTCCCTTGACTGAATGGGTGTCAAACCCCATTCCCATGAATAAAAAACAAGGAACCATCTGCTTATGTGTGGATTTTAGAGACCTGAATAAGGCTTGTCCTAAAGACAACTTCCCGACTTCTTTTATTGACCAGATTCTTGATGAGTGCGCAAGAAGCGAAATCTTTTCTTTTATGGACGGATTTTCAGGGTATAATCATATTCAAATCAAACCTGAGGATCAACATAAGATGACGTTTATTTTTCCTTGGGGTACTTTCGCATACTGGAAAATTCCTTTCGGACTTAAAAACATCGAAGAAGCCTTCCAATGCACCATGACCTTTTCTTTTAACGATCTCAAGCATATTGTCGAAGCTTACCTAGATGATCTTGCTTCTCACTCTCGCAAGAGAGTAGATCACTAAACTCACCTTCGATTAGTATTTGAGAGATTTTGTTACTATTACATTCGGTTGAGCCCTCATAAGTGAATATTTTTCGTTAGGTTTGGTCGTCTTTTAGGATTCTTAGTATATGAGCATGGAATCATGGTAGATCCTATGAAGGTTGAGGCAATACTTTGATTTCCTCCCCCGCATAATATTCCACAACTTCAAGGTTTACAGGGGAAGGATAATTTCTTGCATCGATTCATAGTGAACTATGCCAATATAACTAAGTGTTTCATGTGTCTTTTGAAGAAGGATACTCCATTTATATGGGATGAGCGAGCCTAGGAATCTTTCGATTCTCTTAAGAAAGAATTGGTATCGGCACCTTTGTTGAAGCCTCCAGACTACAGTAGAGACTATTTTCTTTATATCATCATGTTCGAAGGGAAAATTGGTATGGTTCTAGTTCAGAAGGATGATGAGCTCCATGAGCACATTGTCTACTATCTCAATCGAAACGTAGTCAGTAAGGAACTTAAATACTCTCATGTAGAGAAACTAGCCTTGGTCGTCGTACATCCAGTTCAAAGATTACGACATTATATATTACTTTTCAAAACTATCATAGTTGCATATATCACTTCAATATGTCTTCACCAGGGGTATCATAGGGGGGAAATAAAATAAATGGATTGTTATTTTACAAGACTTTGATCTTGATTTCACTTCGTTGAAGTCTAAAAAATCGTTAGTTTTTTCCGAGTTGATATCAGACTTCCCTCAACTAGATGAGAAAAAATTTCATGATAATTCGTTCAAAAATGAGCATATCTTCATTATCTCATGTTTGGACCCCTGGTATGGAGACATTCTAATTGATCTTCAAACCTTGAAGCTATCCCAACATCTGTCGAGAGATGATCGATGATGTATACGTCATCAGGATAAAAACTACCTTATCATCGACAACACTTTGTATCGTCAAGGAGTAGATAATATCTTACAATGTTGCTTGACTCATGAGGAAGTTGAGTATGTTCTCAATGACTATCACAGTGGGGCTTGTGGTGATCATTTATCCAGGCTTGCGACAACCCAAAAAATATTACGAGACAGTTATTTTTGGTCTTCAATTTTTAAATATTGTGTTGAAGTGATCAAGAAATGCCACCCTTGCCAAGTGTTCGCTCAGAAAATGCGCTTGCACCCAGCCCCTCTTCACCCAGTATTCATTGTTGGTCCCTTCACCAAGTGGGGGGTATACTTTATGGAATGTAACCCATCTTTGACTCAGGTGCATCAACATATCATTGGGGTTGTGGATTACTTCACTAAATGGGAAGAGGCCATGCCTACCATTAATTTCGATGGTAATACTGTAGCATCATTTGTATTCAACAAAATTATATCCTGGTTTGGAATCCCAAGAGAGATTTTCAATGATCATGGAAGTCACTTTTAGAATGAAATGATGAAAGTATTAGCATCAAAACTGGCATTTAAGCACGGTCATTATTCCCCTTACCATCCCTAGGAAAATAGACAAGTAGAGGCGGTGAATAAATCTCTCAAGACAATCTTGCAAAAAACTATCAGCCAAAGTAAATCTGACTGGAATTTGATGCTTTACCATGCGCTTTGGGAATATCGAACCTCAGTAAATACTTCCACCGGTTTCTCTCCTTTTCAGTTAGCACATGGCGTGGATTCAATTCTTCTGATTGAATGTGAAATCCCTTCCCTCAAGCTGGAAATTGATCTCCTACCTGACACATCCAATCTTGAAGAATGCCTCATACACCTAGACCATCTCGATGAGCAGCATTGAGATGCCTCTATGGATATCAAAGAGAATAAACAGTGTGTTAAGGTTCAATATGATAGGTCTGTATGTCCTCAGTAATACGTTGAGGATGACTTGGTTCTCCTTTATGACCAAGCCAAATAAATATTGGGGGAAAGCAAGTTCAACCCCATGTGGCACGGTCCTTATATCGTGCAATGTGTCTTAGATAAAGGAGCCTATGAATTGGAATATTATGATGGGAATATGTTGGATGAGCCCATAAATGGGCTCTACCTTAAAAGGTATTAAATATAGGCTCTCAAATATTGGGCATGGCCTTTTGTATACTAGTGTATCTTAGTGTATATACATATTTCCCTTTGTGTCATCGTCTTTCTTATAAGTTTTTCCCTTGGTTGGCATATGTCGATGAAGTTTTCAATTTCCTTAGGGTTCGCGGACGGTGCTTGTTGGCGTAGGCCAATTTTGGGTAGAATTGAGGAAGCTTTGAACGAATCAAAGCAGTGCCGAAAAATAAGGGAGTGCGCTAGAAATAGAGGAAAATAAACATCGGAAACAAAAGAAAACTCACGTCGAAAAGAAGTTAAAACATGGACAAACTACTGCAGAGCAGTTGGAAAGTGGACAAGTGTCGACTTGGAGAACGGTTGGATCGAGGACCAACCATGAATGAATCAAGAAGAAAGTAGACAGAGATAATCCGCTTAGGGTTAGGGTTTTTTTAAGGGCTTTGACCCAGTTTTGTATAAGTAGAATGTATTAGGACGACATGAGGGTTGTCCTTTTTTGGTGGGTGTGTATTTGTTGAGGTTGCAGTAGGTTAAAAATGTCTTATTGAGAGACTTGGGAAATATGTGGAGATCGAGTGTAATGAAGGAAGAAATGTACAGTACGCAGCACTAGATTTTGCAAGAATATGAATAAAAATCCAAAGCGACAAATCTTTGTGGACGTAGCCCTAGGGGGGTGAACCACGGTATATATGTGTTTTATGCGAATGTATGCAGTGTTTCTTATTGTATTTACTCTAGTAAGTTTATGATGAACATGTTAAATGATAAAGGAAATAACACTATGCGCTAGGAATAAACTATTGGAATCTGCATAATAGTACTAAGTAAATCAATGTCATAGCTTATGTTTATATCTGAAGCTTATGGTATAGTAGATGGATATCTATCATGGAATACATGTGGTTATAATGGTTAATGAAGTCTTTTTGGAATATTAGTGTGTTATTGGTCTAAACTAAGATCTAATGAGGGTTAGAGGGCTAACAACAAGTAGATCCAATTCCTTTGAGAGAGAAAAGCATCCCTTCCCATGGTTGCACACATTTGAGTCCTACAACCACCCATAGAAGCCATCTCGGGTGAGACTGCGCAGTGCACTCTATGTGTTGTGTTTCATTCTGGTATCTATAAGGGTCGATGGTAGAAGGGTATGTTGGTAATATTATAGTTAGAACCTGGTTCATCCCAAGAGACCAAACCAACAATGGTTTTGTTGCCGGTTGGAACTCAAAATATTAGATTGGGAGGGATGTATCACAGAGTATAGTGCAAGGGCCTAAGAAAGGGGATGTTTTTAGGTTGTAACCCCACAAAAGAGGAAATTGTAAGATGACTGACAGTGTAGGAACTAGAGTTTTCCCACAAATATAACAGAAGCTCTAGGTTTAATCCAAGACATTATTTGGAAAGATACATATTCAGCAAAATACACAAGAGTTTCTTTAGTGATTTTCCCATGTTATTGCAGGAGTGGATAACACAGTTGAAAGATATCCATCCAACAAATACAGTTAGATCATTGGAGTGGACAGAAGAAAGTATCGCGTGGTTGAAAATGGTGAATAACAAATTCACGCACGTAGTATATTTCTGGCTAGACAACATTGTAGTGGGGTATATCACTAAGTTCGCAGTAGATACATCGAAGTCTTATAGTATAGTAGAGTAGGATTTTATTAAGGGTCCAAGGGGAAGGTACATCATATCGTTGTACACTTCGATCAAGAGATTATTGCATGATAAAGGGGTATTAACCATGGAATTAGATAGCTAAACTACCTTGCATGCATGGGGGAGTTAGGGGAAACCTGAGGAAGGTCTGAGATGGAGGAGAAAATTGATAGAGAAGAGTGAAGTAAAGAGAAATAACTTATTATGATGGATCAAGAGGAGATCCAGGAAATTATGCAGAAGGCAGGAATGATGCGCAGTGGAAGATGGTACCAATATAAGCTTAATAGGAAGAAAAGAGAAGTAGCCGAGAGGGACAACTTGGAGAGTGATGAAGAAGAGGTAGAGGATCTTTGTGTTGTGGAGCACATTGAAGAAATATTGTGAGCCACATATGAAATAAAGACTAGAGGAGTGAGATCTAATGAGGAAGCAGATACCCCTATCTAGATCTGAATCATTGTAGAACCTACAACCCCATGTATGATTAACACGTCGGCAAAGAAAGAGTTGTTTAGAGAACCAGTGACTGACGGTCAGAAGAATCTAGGAGATCAAAATAGAAGTGAGGGTACAAGTGGAAGTACCAACAATAGTAAAGGTAGTGGTACAAGTGGAAGTACGAGTAGCAACACCAGTGGGAATTCAATTCTGAACAACAGTACACGGATAATAGTACCGCACAGAGAAGGTACAACACATTCAACAATGGAATGTGTAGATACAATGATAATATTACCAGAGTTTCATGGGGATGGAACAAAACACCCAGAGAAGAACCTATTATGTGTGAGCGAATATGGGAATCAAAAAGAATCACTGATGAGGAAGCAAAAGTAGCGTAGTTAGCATTAACATTCATAAATTGCATGTTGGATTGGTACATGAACCGAGCAGTAAAAAATCCACAGGGTGCATCGCGAAAAGTAGCAGGGATCAAACAGGAACCGATCACTGATTTTCAGAGGCTGAAATCAAAGGATCAGTTTATGAACAAGATGATTTAGGTTATATAGAAACTAGGAGAATCCATATGGGGCATTGATCAAAAGTTCAAGACATTGAAAGGTAAATTGAAGTATCCCATTTCTAACATGTAGCACAGACAATTGTTTATAAATTCTCTGCTACCACATTTAAAATATCCATTGAGACAACAAAAATTTCAAAACCAGGCAAAGGCACTAAAAGAAGCGATGCATTTACAGGATAACCAGTATAAATAGACAAATCCATCTATAGAGGAGCTGAACGAAGACCTGAAGACCCTAACAGTGCAATTAAAATGGAATAAGAATAGGGAGAAAAGAGAAGCAGTGTGGTGTACCCTATGTAGATCAGAGGGACATCACAAGAATGAGTGTCTGACATTTGTGCAGTACCTAGGAGTAGGGATACCAAATCCACTACTTACAAGAGGGCCTTGGTGTGAAATATGTAAGACACATGGGCATGATCCTTATCATTTCCCTATGATGCAAAAGTCCAAGACATAACTAAAGAGTACTTTCTGTAACTTTTGTAAATCAGTGGGGCATGAAGAAAAAAATTGTAGAACTCTAGAGTTAATGAAGGAAAGAACCTCATATGCATACATGATGCAGGCTGAGTTGATGGAAATAAATACTATGCCACAGTTTGGCAATGTGCAACAATTTCAAGCGGTGCCACAGTTTCAACAACCTCCGCAGTATACTTAGGAACCACAGTATCCTCAATAGAACATAGATCCACAAGGAAACAGAGGAGGATTCATAGGTAGAGGAAGAGGAGGAATGGGTAGAGGCAAAGGGCCTATTATCTTCCATAATTGTCAACAACAAGGATACTATGCCAGAGATTTTCCTCAACCAGCAACAACGTGTATGTGATGTCGCGCAATATATCACATGACAAAAGAGTAACCGAAGTTAATGACGAAGATCTAGGAGAAGAGGAATCTAAATAACCAAAATGTTCATTGTATTGTTGCAGAAATAAGGGATCCTTGGAGGAACATCAATATAGTGACTAGAGGAGGATTCAAGAAAGGAGCAGATGCACATGATCAGAAGAACAAATATCATTGTTAGATTCAGAAGAACACTCAGCCACAACAACAATTTGATGAAAAGAAGGAAAATGAAACTTTCAAGGAAGAAAAGAAGTAGTTCCTAAAGGAGAAAGAATCCTCCACATCAAACAGTGCGTTGAGGTATGATACTCTTATTTATGATATGCCTCAGTCTTTGGATCATACTTAAAAAGGAGAGAAAATAGAGAAAGTAAGTAACTTAAATAATTTCCTGGAATCTTTCTTTAAATTGATTAATGATAAGAATGCCATGGATTTGTTTTAAAAAATGCTTGATAAATATAGCATAGAAGAAGGGGTAGGAACAGAACCAAAGAACATTAATCAAGTCCATAGAAAGAAAATAACTAGCAGAGAGTTCAGATTGAATGCAAATATAGGAGACTTTAATATGGGAAATGTTATCCTTGACTTGGGATCATATGTCAACATTTTTCCAAAAAAGACTTCGGAAGCAATGGGAGAACCTATACTAGGGTATTCCAATATCCAACTGAATCTAGAAAACCAATAGGGAGTGATTCACATAGGTATATTGAAGAATACAACAGTGGATCTAGATGGTGTGTGCACCACAACATAATTTGAAGTAATGGATATGGTGGATGAGTCTATACCATTTCTAGTACTATTGGGAATTGATTGGGATTTTTATAATCAAGCCATAATTAATTTAAAGACTAGAAAGATGATATTTGAAGCTGGGAACTTTAGGGTAGTAGAACCTTTAGATCCCTCAGATTGTGACAGATATGTATAGCATGTTCCTGACATTGTTCTAGAGGATTGTGTGAACTAGTTGTATAGAACTACTGCGCGAGAGGAAGACTATGTGAATCCAACTACAGATGGAGTACTCAATTGGAGGAGTATCAATTCCAACATGTCATATTTAGATACTGGAGTAGAAAACTGGCAGCAAATATTGCATGAAGTCTCTACTAGGAGGTGCTCCATAGTTACATGCGCAATAAGATGGGTTGGGACAAAAGTAAGACAGTTTCCCATATTTACTGGAGAGGATAATTTAGAAAACTTCCTGACAAAGTTTGAATCAGAGGTTTTTGATAGTCCGAGATTATTAGTTTTGGATATATCATTTAGGAACACACTTTCAATATGGTGGGGTGCACATAAGGAGGTAATTCAATATTGGTATTAGTGTAAATGACTCATGCGCATAAGATTTGGTAGGAGTAAGCATGATAGACCCTTACAGAAGTATGATGGAAGAGGGAACCCAAGACATCGTATAAATTATTGTGTCATTAACTTGATATTGGTACCACTAGGGGAATGGACATATTACTTTATTCATACATTAGAAGGGATACCAAGTCACTGGTACAAGGAGAAGGAACTACGCAGAGAAACTATGAGTTGGGGCGCAATACAACATAACTTTATTAGGAGCTTTTCATTTGAAAGTGAGAATCCATGGGTGGATCTATCATTACAGAGGATCAAAAAGAATATATTTGAAGATTATGGGGTAGATATAATGACAATAGACAAAGATTATAGAAAATAAACACTTGAACAACTAGTTTACTGTTATCAGGTCGCAGAGGATGAAGAAGTAGAAGACAACCCACGTGACATACAAATATTAGAAGGGGAAGGAGAAAAAGGGTTGGAAGGAACCTGGTTACAATTAGAAGAATTTATTGCACCAATGAATATTAAAAAGGTCAATATTGGGACTGAAGAGAAGCCCAAGATAGCCAACATTGGAGATTACTAGGATAGTGAGACAATGGAAAAAATAATTGAATTACTGCGCGAATATAGTGACTTATTCCTAGCCACATTTTCAGAGATGAAAGGAGTAGCAAAAGAACTTGGAGAAATGAAGATACCCCTTAGACTAGATGTAATGCCAATTAGACAGAGACCATCTATATTAAACCCCATCTATAAGCAGAAAGTGAAGGCAAAAATTGAACGAACACTAGAATCAGGAATCATAGAACTTGTGGAAGAATCAGAGTGGATTAGTCCAATGGTGATCCAGGAAACCAATACTAGAGGGATTCGGATATGTGTGGATCTGAGGAAATTACATGATGCATGTTTTCATGATCCTTTTCCTACTCCATTTACAGATGAGGTGTTAGAGACTGTGGGAGGACAAGAAGTATATTGTTTCACAGATGGACTCTCAAGTTACCATCAGATCAGAATCGCTCCAGAGGACAGGTACAAAATTATATTTGCAACAAAGTGGGAGTCATATAAATACATATTAATGCCATTTGGTTTAAAGAATTCACCAACAATATTTTCCAGAGTAGTAGTAGTTGCATTCAAGGATTTTATACATAAAATTTTAGAAGTTTATCTAGATGATTGGACAGTATTCAATTTATTGAAGGACCATGTAGAAATTATGAGGTTAATGTTAGAGAGATGTAGGCAATGTCAAATCTCCTTGAACATTAATAAATGTATATTCAGTACACCGTTTGACATCCTAATTGGACACATTGTATGCAAACGGGGCCTGATAGTAGTGTTGGTTGTGGAGCCTGATTATCTTCAAAATTCAGAGGTCTTTGTTTTCAGTCGTGTTTATACCCCATGAAGACTTTACACCCTAGAAGAATGTACACTCTTCCACGCAGGGGAGTGCAGAGGGGGGTTACCCCCTCTGCAGGGTCCGGGGGAAAGTGGGCCCTCAGTAGGGGTTCAGGGGCGAAGCCCTCGAAGGAAAAATTGCCTTGTAAAAGTATATTGTAATTTCAATGTAAATTTGGACTGTTCATTATAAGGTCGCAGATCTAATGGTAGAAATTATGTTAGGGTTTTTTTCCCTAGAAGGCAACCCTCTGTTATGAGGGCAATGTATTGAGGCTATGCATTATGGTGAATATTGTATTCTGAGACATGAGACTGTGAAAGAAAGAAGAGGAAGTTACAGTGGGTTTTTTGTAGGTTGTATCCATTCATTTGATGGATAATAATAAAGCAAGGACCTAGCAATTTCTCTGGTGGACGTAGCCCACACTGGGTGAACCACGTAAATCTGTGTCTCTATTGTATTGTGTATCTTTTGTGTTTTGTTTCCGCATTTTTTTTATTTTATTGCTCCACGGTCATGTTTTTATAACAAGTAGACCTGCAAATATTGTTGTTATTGTTAATTTACCACCACCAAAGTCAGTGCACCAGTTGAGATAAACATTGGGCCACACAGGGTAGTAAAAGAAATTTGTAAAGGGTTATGCAAATATTATTGCGCCCATGGAGAAGTTACTAAAGAACGACATCAGGTTTCAATGGAATGATGAATGCCAAGAGAGTTTGGACATACTGAAAGAGAATGTGGTAACAACACCAATTTTGAGCTTTCTAGATTGGAAAAAATAATTTCATGTGCATGTGGACACTTCATCCATTGCACTTCGAGAAGTTTTGGCACAACCAGGTGAAGGAGACATTAATCACCCAATATCCTTTTCTAATATAAAGTTATATGAGTCTAAGGAGAACTATAATAATACAGAAAGGGAAGGTCTGGCTATGGTATATGCCTTACATAAGTTCATACATTATTTATTTTAAGATGTTTATAGATCATTCTGCATTGAAGTACCTAGTTAACAAGCCATTGTTGGGGGGGGAGGATCTGTAGATGGTTGTTATTGTTTCAGGAATATGATTTTGAAATCATAGTAAAACCAGGGAAGCTAAATGCATGACTAGATCATCTATCAAGAATTACTAATGGAGAGGAGCCAAAGAACTTGAAGGAGAATTTTCTTGATGCTAACTTATTTTCTGTTCAGATTGATGATGATTATTTGGCTGACATTGTTGGATTTTTTAGCACAGGAATCGCTCCCAAGGAATTTACTATCGAGAAGAAAAAATAGTTGGTAGTGTGCATTGTAGACTATCAACTGATTTCAGGTCATTTATACAAGCTAGGTGCAAATGGAATTCTGAGAATATGTGTAATGGAGCATGAATGCTCCATGGTGCTAGCAGAAGCATATGAAGACATAGTTGGAGGGAAATATATAGGAAATCCTACAACACATAAGGTATTGCGCGTAGCGCAATGGTGGCCTACAATTCATAAGGACACAAAGGAATAATGTCAGACTTGTGATGTCTTCCAAAGGGTGGGAAAACCATCCAGAAGGGATGAAATGCCACTTATGCCTCAGTAACCTTACAAGTGTTTGATAAATGGGATGTGGATTTCATTAGACCCATCAATCCACCAGTAAGGAGATCAAGAGCCAGATACATCATCATTGCGATAGAATACTTAACCAGGTGGGTAGAAGCAGCTCCAGTCAAGGATTACATCGCATAAACTACAACGTGGTTTCTCTTTGAGAACGTGGTGACCAGATTTGGATGTCCTAAAATTTTGTTGAGTGATAAGGGAACCCATTTAATTAGAAGTACAATCAGAGCTATGACATAATAATTCGAGATACATCATCAGAAGAGAACACCTTACCATCCCTATGAAAATGGTACAGTAGAAGCTTTTAACAAGATTCTAGAGAATGAATTGAAAACTATTTGCAATGTGAATAGGGACGATTGGGATTTGAAGGTATCAACAGTATTATGGGCTTATAGGACTACATGCAAGAATATTACGGGATAGACACCATTCAGACTGGTGTATAGGTGGGACGCAGTGGTTCCATTGGATTATTTAGTACCTAGTCTACGCATTGCAGCAATCACCGACATGATAGAAGAAGGTGTTGGACAGGAGAGATTGGATCAGTTGATGGAGATGGAAGAAGACATAATTTTATCAGTCTTCCACCAGGAAGTACAGAAAGAAAAGGACAAATATTAGCATGATAGGAACATAAAGAAGAAAATATTTAAGGAATGAGATCTAGTTCTCCTCTATGACAACAAGAATTCACAACACCCTAGGAAATTCAAGATGCATTGGTTAGGGCCTTGTCAGGTAGAGGTCGTCACAAATGGAGGTTTTGTGCAACTAAACGATATTGCAGGGAAGAATCTCAGAGGATTGGTGAATGGCAGTCGATTGAAACTATATCGAGACAATGAACCTAAGAACCTGAGGTGAAAAAATAAAGAGAAGGTATGATTGTACATATTGTATGTAGTAGATATTATAAGAGAAAGACAAAAATCCATAAAAGGAAGAAATGTAACAAAAAGATAAAAATATAGGAGAACATTAGAGGTTTTGATGTAATAGAATTGGTAGCATCAAAAAGTGCATTGCAGAAAAACTAGTGTTGAAGACATTGCATGCTGGAAAATAGTTGACAGACACAAAAAGTGGAGCACACGGGAAAAAGTGAAAAAGTGACAACTGTTAGTGCGGAACAATTGTCATTTTTTCATCCCACTATAAATTCAGAAAAGGGGAGGGAAATGTGGTCATTTATGTTTTTTCACTAAGGAGAAGAATGGGGAGTGAAGCTTAAGCACAAAAGAGTGAGAATTTTTGATAGAAAGTGGAGAATTAGAGTTCAGCAGTCTGAATATTATCAAGATGTCACCACCACGTATTGGAGCATCGAGCAGGGTCGGGTGAAACAGGAGAAACAATGCCCGGGTGATGCAAATAGGGATGTAATATATTCCCACAGTCGTGGATGTAGATGAGATCCATACACCGTAATATGAGCCACATATCACGCAAGTTGAGGAAGAACAAAACCCATCACAAGAGGTTGAGCAGCTGGAGGAGGACGCGGAAAGGAAAGAATCTGGCGTGTCTAGGGGAAAAGGGGCACAACAGGGCGAACATGACAGAGATTCATGCAAGAAGGGATTATATACAGAAGAAGAGGATGAAACATAGCACCAAGGTGCACCAGAGGTCAATGTGTCATCCCTGCAAGGGAAGAAGAAGGCGCGAGCTGAGAGCAGTGCACAAGGAATATTGCACACACAAGCAGAATTGGCAATAGTAATGAAAAAAATCCCAAAGGGAGTAAAGGAAGACGATGAGATGGTGGGAGGAGTAGACGCAATGAAATACTCTGATCATGATGTGGATGACACAGTCAAAATCCTATATTTGGCACATCATAACTATATGGAGAGTAGAAGAGAGGGCCCATCAGGCATGCCACTATTGGGTCCTGCGTAGTGGATCCTGGAGCTCTACAATATAGGGATCATGAATTTGTTGGATATACCACACTTTGGGAATGGTAAACACATCAATGGATGTGTGAAGAAACTCCTAGAAAGGGTGCATGGAGGAATTGTTTGGATGGATAGGCCAGTTCCTATCAATGTTGACTTGATCGCAACCATTACTGGGCTACCCATGGATGGGGGGAAGCCATAGTAGTACTTAGAGGATAAAACTAAAGAAAAATACATCTCCAACGAAATCAAGGCAAAGTATGGCACAGAGAGAGGAAATAGGGGAATCAGGATCAACAACATAAATGATCCTGCGACGAGATTTGCTACAAGGTTGCTAGGGTGCAAGTTAAAGCCCAAGTGCAAAAAGGAGTAAGTACCAACAAGAGTGGTAGAAGTTGCAACACAATGCTCAAAAAGGAGCTCGATGAGTTGGACCCCTTATCTGCTTAATTCTTTCTTGGAGTATTGCAAGGACACACATGATTAGGGCTCTGATTTCCACTACTCGTGGTTACTCATCCTCATTGCACTTGTAGGATGGCAAGAACTGACATACAGTATGTTCCTCCAGAGAATAGGAAAGTGTGGCGCAACCCGCTGCACGTCTCTTAGAAGCACAACAAACCCAAAGGAGAAGAAAATAAACAACGGTGTATTTTCTCTATACTTGTCGGAGATCCAGAACCGCTTAGCTGACACATGTAGGATTTCCCCAGAGATGGTCTAAGAGTTTGGACAGCTAGAAAATTTTCAAGCATCGTGCTATAGCACGTGCATGAAGACGAAGAGGGACCCAACCAAGAAGTGCCTACATCTAAGCTATTGCGTGACAACGCGAGACATACAGATGGAGGTCCAAGAGTGTCCTGAGGAATGGAAAGTGCTAGTAATCCCAGAAACAATGCCGACAATACAAACTTAGACGCAGGACAGAATAGTCCATGTGCAACAGACAGGAAGAAATGGCACCACTAAAAAGAATAATACAACACAAGGTCCAGTAGGAGCAAGAAACCCCATACAAAAGAAAATCAAGACACAAAAGAAATCACAGCATGGTTCTACACGAGATCCATCGCACATAGAACAGGCACTAAGAGGAACAATGAAATAGGTGCGCACAGAAGAAGTGCAAACGGAGACACGGGATATACCTATGGAGGAATAATTTGGGAAGGTTACAAGAATGGATACACAAATACCAAAGGCATTTGAGCCATCCGAGTCCTAGAAGAAGAGAACATGGGAGCAAGCAAGTGGCTCCAGGAAGAAGGTGAAGGCCCACATAACACAAATGCACACATCATTGACAACAGATGATGTGGAAATGGTATCCACAACAGTCAAATATCAACTGTCAGAGGTGTGGGAGAATGTCGAGAAGCATAGGGCTTCAATTTTTTAGAAGGTGCAGAAGGTAAAAACTGAGTTGGAGCAATTAAAAATCAGGAAAAGAAGCAATAGAAAGACACACCAGTGAATACTGTGGAAGGTGTGACAGCAGGAGAAAGAGTCCAGATCATAGCACAGGGGAGTGTAAAATTTATCATAAAACCTGAGATGTTGTTCATCGATGAGGAGACAACACACAATCCCCTGAAGGACAATGAGACATTGGACTTAGAATTTCCCAAGATCCCAACAGAGGCATTGTATAAATTACAGATGAGCATCGCGCAAGAAATTCAATCCAAGGAAAGGTTTGATGCGACAAACTTACAGATAGCGCAGGAGGACAATATCACACTGAAGGAAGTAATCATCCAATAAGGACAAGAAAAGAAGAGAGTGCAGCAAAAATTAAAGAAGATGGAGAAGTAAATTGGTGCAGTATTTCAAACCATCCCAGACAACATAGACTTAGAGGGAGTATCTATTGAAGAAAAGATGAGGAAAATAGCTCAAGCCTTGGATAAGTACAAGGACTAGATAAAGGAGCTGGAGGAGCACATAGTACTCACTACGCCTCTAGAAGTTAGAGTGAAGTGAAAAAAATACGCAACAACATATGCATAAATCATAGCGCAAGCGATACAAATAATAGTAGAGTTGTTGGAGAAGAGTGCCCAACTATGGACATAGATATTAGAAGATGGGAGCTTGCAAGACCTGCAAGGAAGGGAAGATAAACTGCATGCAATAATGGAAGATGTAAAACAATGACAAAAGACAATGTCACTGGCTGAGAAAATAAAGACTGCGGCATAAATGAAGATCCTACAAGGAGAGTACAAATCAGTGCAGGCGCGGAAAATTGTAAGACAGGCTCGGTTGGATCCCCTGCAGGAAAAGGCGGAGCAGTTGGTCGTGGAGATCGACACAATGAAACTACACATAGAACAGATAGGCTTGGGGGGGGAGAAATATTGAGAACTCTAGTTACCATGCAGATGGTAGAAGCCATGATAGAGAAGAGAAACTAAGCTAAGGAGAAACGTCATCATATAGCAGATATGTATGAAGCACTGGCACAGGAAGTAAAATATGCAGGAGTCCATGAGTGACTCAGGACAAGTCACGATGTTAGTTTTGGGAGCCTATTGACGCAGGTAAATTTTGGGAAGAATCAAGGAAGTTTTGAAGGAATCAAAGAAGCATCGTAAAATAAGGGAGTGCATCAGAAATAGAGGAAAAGTAGCACCGAAAACAAAGGAAAACCCACGCCTAGAAAAGAAGTTGCAAAGTGGACAAATTGTTGCAGAGCAGTTGGAAAGTGGACAAGTGTCGACTTGGAGAATGGTTGGATCGAAGACCAGCCATGAATGAGTTAATAAGAAAGTAGATAGACCTAATCCACTTGGGGTTAGGGTTTTTCTAAGGGCTTTGTCCCAGTTTTATATAAGTAGAATGTATTAAGACAACGTGAGGGTTGTCCTTTTTTGGTTGGTGTGTATTCATTGAGGTTGCAGTAGGTTGTTTAGTTGAAAAAATGTCTTGTTGGGAGACTTGGGTGATCTGTGGAGATCAGGTGTAATGAAGGAATAAATGTACAATGCATAGCACTATATTTTGCAAGAATATGAATAAAAATCCAAAGCGAAAAATCTTTGTGGATATAGCCCCGGGGGGGTGAACCACAATATATCTATGTGTTGTGCGAATGTATGCAGTGTTTCTAATTGTATTTACTTTAGTAATTTTATGATGAACATGTCAAATGATAAAGGAAATAGCACTGCACAATAGGAATAAACTATTAGAATTGCAGAATAGTACTAAGTAAATTAATTTCATAGCGAGTGCTTAGATCTGAAACTTATGGTAAAGTAGATGAATATCTATTATGTTATACATGCGGCTATAATGGTTAATGAAGTATTTTTGGAATATTAGTGTGTTATTGGTCTAAACTAATATCTAATGAGGGTTTGAGGGCTAACAACGAGTAGATCCAATGCCTCTGAGAGAGAAACACATCCCATCCCATGGTTGTAGACATATGGGTCATGTGGCCACACATAGAATCCATCTCGGGTGAGATTGCGCAGTGCACTCTTTGCGTTGTGTTTCCTTTTGGTATCCATAAGGGCTGATGGTAGAAGGGTATGTTGGTAGAATTATAGTTAGAACCTGGGTCATCCCAAGAGATAAAAGAAACAGTGTCAGTCATCATACGTAGAACATGGCTTCCACTGCTTGGATCATTTACTCACCCAAGGGTCAACTGGTGTCTTCAGGTGGCGTTCATCTGGAGCCATCAACAAATAATTTGGTTGAGTATAACATCGTTATAGAGATATTACGCGACACCATATCACATGGTTTTTTCTATTTATAGGTTCACCTGGACTCACAGTTAGTCGTATGTCAGTTAAATGACAATTACTGTGTGCGAGACCCTACCTACTCCGACAATTCCTATGGGTATGAATGTTGGAGCAATACTTTGATTTTCTTACTTATAATCACATACCTAGAAGTTCTAATCATGTATTCGATGCATATGTTAATTATATTTTAGATTGACATTTTTCACTTAACTAAGCAAATAAAACACATTCATGCATGTACACATTGTAACATATATAAGTAAATTCGAAGACCAAATTTTTTTATATTTCATCCTTTCAAAAAATATGGTGTCATAGTACGAATGGGGCTCACACCCTCAAAATACATATATGGTCAGTATATAATATGACCATGGAATATACGCCTATGGCGCCATATGTGTATCATGATAACACACTACGACGTTTGTGAGATTCTGAAAGAGTCGCATCCATGCACGAGGTACACCCACCACCTTTTGTTGCATAGCCTCTGCTAGATCCACCACTTGAACCACAGGAATCATGTGCATCAATCAAGACAGGTTCCCTTGCACATTATGCAACACTCTCTTTGCATCTCCTCCCGCATGCTCATCTCCTCAGATCCTTCGTCGATTTCATGGGAATCCCTTTGGTCTTCATATACCTACATCTGTGTAACAAAGCAATTTTTAATACTTGATACCATACAAAAATATTTTCGTTTTTTATTTTTATTGAAAAACACAAAAAAATGAAATATATAAAAACATTTCTTACCAATATTACTGTAGGTGGAACCTAGTGGCAAAGGAATATCCAAATCCCCTTTGTAGTCAATCCCGCCATAAGAGTAGTCATCAATGGCTATGACCTGTCGGCGCCACCAGAAAAAAAACTTATCATTGTAGGGGGTTGGCACCCTACCACCTCCTAGCCGCCTCATCACATCGGTCCACCGTGACATGGCTAGATCACGATGTCCATGTGACATGGTTTGATCACGATGTCCATGTGGAGTAATATCTACTCTAAGGCTTAAGCCTAGAACCCGCTCAAAGAAAAATCTATAAAGAATGGATGCAAATCTGAAATTTATCTTTTTCCCTTGTTTGCAATCCATCAACTGGATCTTCATGTTAGCCAACAGTGAGGTACACCAGTCATAAACAATGGGTCTTAAACACTCCACCGCATAAAACATGAGTGTCCTTGATGCCTGGTGCAACGAGGCTGACCCCAAAATATGTGTAATTACAAGCACAATGATCTTTAAACTCAGGTTCTCGATTGCCCTAAATGGGAGTTGGATCCCTACTTTATCTATGCTTGCAACATAGTGAGTGGAAATGTACTCCTCCATAGTCATACCATCCCCAACCCCTCGAGCATTGAGATCCACCACCTTGCCCCAGTGAGACAATCCTATGATAAAATATATATCATCCACTTCAATCCTCAATGGTTTCCCATCGAAGTTGAAGGACTCTGTCTCCGGATCCTAGTAGTTTACTAGCAACTGGAGTAACCTCACTTTAGCCCTCATTCCCTTGAGAGCCCAAAATTTATAAAGGACAAATCTTTTTAAAGCTTGTTGGGCCCCAACATCCCTTCCCATTGTTGCATCTATCTCTTCATGCTCCCTTCCCCTCCATTCAATCACCATCCTGCAAAGGAAAAGCCATTTTTTGAGTTAAAACCTTTCAAAAATGTGTTCACGGACTTGTACGTGGGATAACTTGGTAACAGTCGCATATAGTGTTGCATATACGTGGGTATGCTTCTCTTTTCCTGCATATATGGGGTCGTATATGTGACCTGATGAAATGTCACCTACGTACGCCCTAATTTCCATATTACGTCCTTTAATACTCAAAAAATGGGGTCTAAAATTGAAATTTAAACCATTGAAATTTAAATAAAGGGGATGGTCACTTACTTGGTCTAGACGGTTGTTGATTCTGTTGATCGTAGCTCTTGCAATCAACACTTGAAGATCATGGGGAAAATGGCCTAAAAACACTATGTGGGTGAAAAAACTCAAATGGTATGGTAAAATGGTCTATTTTTACTATTAGTAGAAAAAAAATTACCCACTTCATATAGTTTGTGCTAATTTTTTACGTTATGGACTAATAGTGCAATGGAAAGAATTGGTTTTTGGTGGTTTTGTCTAGGATTTTTTGCAGTTTCCATCATCATACCTCTCGTTCATGCCTTCGACAAGTATAATCTTTCACCGACATATATGATAGGTTGTCACTTCATTTTTAATTCTTGCATAATCCTGTGACTGTGATCCATATGCCCTAGGTACAAACCCATTTATTAGCGACACAAAACCTTCTTACTGCTACTAGAAGTGTCGTTATTAAGTGGTAGAGGTTTACCAAACATGGTTTCCCTAGTTAGAACCCTTTTTTTCATTTGGTGTGCATGCAGAAGTTATTTCATAGGACCAGGAGTTCCTTATAGTTTTGATATGACTTTGCGTTTGAACCCCATATTCTTACTCATAAGCATTATGAACATTACCTATGGGGCTCCCCCCCAAGTCTTGGTTAAGTTGTTTTCCTATTCTCTAAAAAACGAAAATATTGTCGAGTGAACTTGTCTCTTTCACACTCATTAAATGGCTTTGAAAGGACATCTATTTGGTGTAAGTTTAACCCTTTTTCGAACCAAGTAGACTACTTATAAAAAAGGAATACTCTAGTCACCATTGGCTAGAAGAGCTCTCCTGGGTATTATTTTATACTTTTTTGGGCCTAGGGGACTAAATCTATGTAAAATGACATTCTCTGGAAGTTAAGTTGTAATCACATTCCATCATATTGCTTGCGGTATTGAACCTATTGTCGATTCTCGTTTTCTCGTTATAAGCCGCTTACCTCAACAATTTGCATCACTAGCCAAGCAAAGCCTTTTATATATCCTTTGCATCTTGACACCATGTACCCTAAGAGGAAACATCCCCCGAGTGTCTATGTCCTACATGCACTTCCTTGCATTGAGCATAGGTATGTTCCAATGCTTGGAGCTAGTTTCTTACTCGCAACATGCTTTTCCTCTCCTGTCTCATAACATTTCTTTTCCTATGAAAAAACAAAAAAAAAAAACGGTTGGGAAAAGAATATTATCTCATATCGGCAGCAGTCGTGTCACCTTTGAACAAAGAACAAACTTTTGAGTCCACTATCATCCAAAGTTTGGGTTTAGCATGACCTTAGGAAGTTGAGCTCGTTACTTAGAGTTTACTCCTCCGACTGGTTATTCTTCCAATCCCTATGGAGAGTTTGTTGATGCCTCTTGCATCACGAAGTTTTATCATCAACTATATGATTCCTGACTTATCCATATGTCTCATGCTCTTGTTCAAAGGAATTCTATAAGCCTGTGTCAGTCATTTTTCCAAACTCTTGACTTTGCATGTCGACCACACCCTCAGTATATCTCAGAATCATGTGAATTTGTAGTCCTACCATGTACCCTGGTCCTACTTTCATTATGGGTAGGTAACCTTGAACCCAAAAATCGATATCTCCTCATTGGTCGCTGACTGGGGGGTTTACCTTGTGTTTGATGACAACAAATCTATTCACACATTGGGATTCGTGCAGTGTCTTGGATTCCATTAGCCTTATTGGTGGTTTCCTCGCTTTTGTCAGCAGTCTTTCTTATTGGATTCTATTCAGAGGGTCTCTTCTGTGCACTACTTGCATATGGTGCATATGAGAGACGCATAGGGTCATTGGTTCATGAACATCCTATTCACTCAAGATCATCCTATTCATCAATCTGTTGATGTGTACCTGGTGTTGAATGATGAGCGATGCCCTAATGTTCTCCTTTTAGTGGGTCTCCTTCCATTGACTTCAACTCATCTATTATGGAAATGAGACCTAGAGTCTTATGAGTACCTAAAGGCTTGCAGTCATCAGTGGCAGGTTCTCCCGCCATCGACAGTTGGGAATACATCAATGTCTCCTTATCAGTGGATTCTTCAAGTGTTCAACCTCAACACCCCTATTCACACTTGTATGCCTTGATACCTACTTTCATTATCGGTAGGTTGTCTTGCGTTTGTTAATGGTATACCTTAATGATCGGTAATCAAACAAAGTCTCATTGTGTTCAACCTGAACTCCTCTGTTCATATGATGCAGGCTTGCATCTTCGATGGATAGTGTAGAAGACCTCTAGCTTATAGTAGCAGCATTCCTAATCTGTTGTTGTCTTTCATTGGACTAGTACCTATATGACTTCAGTGATCATGGGAGATCAGATTGTACTCCATTGTATATGGATATCTTCAAATTGATTTTAACACTGGATTTCACAGTGCCTTGTTCATGACTATGACAGCCTATGGAACTTTGTATTTCCTATTCATGGCCATGAACAACTATTTGATATATTTCCACATGGATCTGTAGTATAATTCATATTGGAAACCATGTGTACAAAGTCATTATGGATTGTAATATTCTCATGAGTAACTAACACTTCCAGCTGAGTGTCCATTACACCACTTCTGGGAATTATAATGTATTTCGGTCATCGCAGATACTCCTCTGAACTCAAACATTAGGGGTCATCTGTTACAACAAATTTTTCCTCACTCCATGCAACTTGCTTGGATGGCCTTTCCATTTCCCTATGTAGACTTGAAGTCCCCTTTTGTACCTTCCAGAGCCAAAAAGTCACATTTTTCTACATATCCACACCCTATCAATTAGACAACAAGCGTATATGAAGATTGCTCTACTACATCCCACGTACATCGGGCTTGGTGCTCAAAATTAAAAACTATGTCGGGTTTCCATGTCATGTCACGAGATCCATGATCATTGACCTTCCATATACTGGAAACTCTCTGACTAAGCCCTTCGATTCCAATTGAAGGCTATAAAATGAGCCATATCCAATCCTTGAGGGATTGAACAATTCAACTTTTAGAGCAAAGACATTCTGGACAAATTTCACTTCATATTGAGTCTGCATCCCTTTGTCCTTGAAAGTCTGAACCCCTTGTTTAGCCCCTAATATCTTCCTTCTTTGTGATGGAGAAACTCATTGGATCCTTTATATGAGCTTGCCTTTGGTGGAGGATTGAAGTGGTGGAGGCTCAGCAAGAGGGACTTAGTTTCTCAGTTTTAATATGTATTGTTACAGAAGTTTGTAACCTATATACTTATGCTGATTATTTTAATAGAAATACTTTTTTTTCATCCAATTGATATCTTGCAAATATTCGAATTATTATTCCATGGGTGTATTTTTCATGTTTTTTAATGGATTATGCTAATCTATATGCTAACATTAGATATTGTCACCATATGCTTGTATATCTTGGTTGTTGAGGACAAGTTGCAGGTATAAAGCTTTGAGTTGTGTGTTCAACGGTGATCTTCATCAAACGTTTGGACGAGGTAGGCCCTTGGCATTGTCTTGTTATCATTTCATTTATATAGCATACTTGGGATTAGAGTTGATTTCTACGTGATATTTCATCTGTTGTGTTTTACCCCATGCCATAGAGATATTTTCTTTGTAACAACCCAAACCTCCCTAACCATTATGTTGCAGTGCGAGCTTCACTCCTAAGTCATACCTCAAACTTATCCGTTCACTCGACTCAACTTACCCAAAAATTATTAATAATTTCTCATAACTCCAACCTCCTCTCTACCCAAAAACCCTTTACCTATTTATACATCAAAAATAGGTCTATGCCCATTACAAAAGTGGAAAAAATGTCCCCAAAATCTTAGCGTTCTATAACCGTTCTCTTCCTTTTATGTGTTGCTCCATTGCACATCCTTTTGTTGCATGCTTTGACTCCTTAAAATCCATTCCCATCATGCTCTCTGGTCCATCTTCTAACTTCCTTTTATTCTTTGAATTATTCTAGCGCAAATCCCAAAACTTATCTAACAACGCCCAAACATGAAGGCTTGAGATTCAATGGACAAGAAGCCAACACAAGTGTAGCTCAAACCACTTTCGTCAAGGAAAGATGAACCAGAAAAGAATCCATGTGCATCAAGCCACTCAAATATGCTTGTAGCATCTTGTAAGAGAATATCAAAGAGACGATCATGCCATCCATATTCGTTCCAACTCTTGGGGGACCAAGCAACCAAGCTAGAAAGCATCATCACAAACCGAAGATGTATGGCATAGTTTGTTTCTGTTGAAAAAAAGGGGTCATAAATATAGTGATTGTTGGCACTCTAGAATGTCAAGCAATCCATGCAGGAAATATTGCAAGTACTGCAGATTGACTGGAGATGGGGAGGCCAAATGTTGGAGGCTTCACCAAGAACTCCATCCCAAGAACTAGACAACCAAGAAGAAATATTGGAGAGTTAAGGTCAAGGGGAAAGGGGAGCTATTTTCACTTGCATCCCAAGGAAAAATGATTGTCTAGTGAGCTATTGCAACAAGGAATGTCATCCACAAACATGAGATTGACAACATGGTTATGCCAAAGGCACCGCCTACTCAGCTTTTATCTTCCATCGTACAGCGGAGGCACCCTTTTGTGGAGTTTTTTTGGAGTCTGCTTGATGATTGGAGAAGAAGATTGAACGAGTTGAATCTTTTGGGGGCCAATAGCCTGCAAATGGGGAGGTGTGATCCAAATTGAATCCTCTCCAAAACTTTGTAATAAGTACTTAGTTGTTTACTCTTTTGTAAATTTTGTAAACATGTCAGTTTTATTTTATTGTCTTTTTGGAAAAAATTAAAATTCGAAACAAATCATTGTGATGGTTGGCCTTCCAAAGGAATCCCATTAAAAAATGAAGGTTTTAGCAAAGAAGACATGAACATGGGAGATAGGGAAGGGAAATAGAAGAAATTGAAGCTCGAAGAGAGTAGTCTGCTTGAAGTTGGGTGGATGAAGGAGTTTATGTGCCTGTTCACTCTAAGCAAAGGTATCTTTGAGCCTTAGCCTCTGCAATTTTGTAATGTCAATGAGTAACAATACACAAAGTATGTGTATCGCTCACCCCTTTGTAATTTTCCCCTGAGCATTATAATAAAAATCCCATTTAAATGTTGATATATGTGAGTTAATGCATTTTATTCTTTGGGTACTTTGGTTATGAGTTGAACTTCTCTATGCATACTTTTTTGAAGTAAATTTTCATCTTGTAGCACTATAGTTTATTATCACGG
>ML777641.1:280923-313903 GCA_009831015.1 Picea engelmannii
TTGGGATTGTTATGGTGTTTATTAGTTTCCCATGGACCATATACATGTTTTTTCCCACCTGTCAGACAACAACTTCGCCCATACATTTTTTCTTTGTCATTAAATGTCAAAATTGACTCCCAACATTTTTGACTCTCTGTGGGTTGCAAAAATCACCATTGGATGTTTTATATTCACTATGGGTTGTTAAAATGACTCTTTAAACGTTTTTACATGTCGTCGGTCATCAAATTCAACTTGAATAATTTTCTTTCAGTTATTGGTCACTAAATTCGACTTTCCCATGTGCTCCCTTCACATTTGGGCATCAAAGCCTCCTCTTATCTATTTATTTTCCCACAGGTCGACTCACTTCGACTTGGCTTCCCCTTTGGTCGGGTTTCCTTCCTCATTCAATTGGTAGACATCCCTTGGTTGACTTGACTTGTATAGACTCGATTTGGATAAATCCGACTTGGATAAAATCGACTTGGATAAATCTGGCTTGGGTAAATTCGACTTGGATCAATTCAACTTGGTCAACTTGCAATACCTCTTACTCGACTTGCCACATCTTTCCGTCTCATTTGTTTCTGACTCGACTTGCGGCTTGATTGGTCGAGAATTTCCTGTAATCCAAAAAGATAAGGTTATAATTGTTTCATTCCGAAAAAGTATCTGTGTTGGTGAGATGAACATGCCATAGGCCTACCGTTTACGGATCCACCACCTCCAACCATTTTTTTTTATGAGAACGAAACTACTATGGAAATACACACGACCGAACTGACACAAAAAGTGATGCCACATCAACAACCCACCCTCGACCATTCTTTTTTTATGAGAATGAAAGTACTGTGGAAATACACACTTCACCAGAGTATGCACAAGTTGTTGTAGCTCATATAGCTAGCATAGGGTGTTCAAACATTCGGGAAATTAATGAACTCACACCAAATGCATAAAATCAAAACAATTATAACAAATTTCAACATTTAATGGAGATTTTTATTATAGTCAAAACAATTATATACATATTTCAACATTTAATGGAGATTTTTATTATAGTTAGGAAAAAATTAGGTGAACTACACACAGATTATGTGCATTGTTATTCATTGTCAATACCAAAACGACAGATGGCCATGGCTCATAAATTCCTTCACACAGTGTAGACATTCTTCTTGACTCCTTCATCCATTGAACTTTGAGTGAATTGCCTTCTTCTAGCTTTCATTTGTGCCACTGTCCTCCCAAGTTCTCCTTGCATCTTAGTTCCGGCCCTCATTGTTTTAATGGGCTACTTTTGGAAGACCAATCAATGTCCTCCCAAGTTCTCTTTACATCTTAGTCCCGGCCCCATTGTTTTAATGGGCTACTTTTGGAAGAACAACCATTTCAATGGTTAGTTTCCACTTCCAATTTTTGCCCAAAAAAAAATAAATATAAAAATAAAAGTAAAAAAAACGTTAAAAACTTTAAATGAAAACATCTTTACAAAATATACAAAAGGAAAAGAAACTAAGTGGTTATTATAAAGTTTGGAGAGGATCTAATTCAGATCACTTTGTTTCTGTACCTCAATCACAAATCACAATTCAATACAAGTTATTCTCCGTTACCAACACTCTCCTCCAAAGCTTCCAGAGATTCAGGCCTCACATGGTCAAATTTCACTCTCGTCCAAAGCTTCCAAAGGTTCAAGCCTCACATGGTTAAATTTATTTACCAACCTTTCTGTATTTTCCGCACTGTGGCCATTTTTTGAACCAAGAATACTTCAAGCAAAGAAATCAAATCCTTAAGAAGTTAAGGCATACCATTGTTCAAAGATTGTTGGGAGACGAAGAAATCAGACTCTAGAGGAATTTAATCACTATTCCCAAACCTTACAATGCCTTAAATTTTAGAGTAAGTTTATGTGAACCTTTGTTCCACAAAGGCTTCAAGACGAAGAAATCAGATTCTAGAGGAATTTAATCGATATTGCTTCAAGCCGAAGAAATGAAATTCTAGAGGAATTGAATCGTTCTGTGTTCCAATAATGCTTCAAGCTGAAGAAATCAGCTTCTAGAGTAATTTAATCATTGTTGCAATACTTTGGAAGTTGGTTCTGAATCCTGATACTATGTTCAATTAATGATTAGTAGAGAAAGAAACAATATAGCGTGCACTTTTAAGGATCAAGTAGAGATCAATTGTTGTTTGGAATCGATTCATTCAAAATTTATAGAAAAAATTGCAATTACAATAATAGAGATATATTATAGCAGTCAATTCAATTACGATCATAGAAAAACTGGTAAAACTAATATCTAATTGATTAGAAGTGGTAAGATTCCACTTGCAATATTAGAGCAATAGATGCAATTACAACAACATAACACAATAGAACAGCACAACGCTCAAACGGCTCAAACGAACCCAGGCAATACTATGCATAAACTGAACTGAGTGTGATATATCACAAATAAAAATGAGCCCAATGAACGCAAACCAATTGGACAGAGACACAGATGGATTGTTGTAACAAATCCACAAAATCAATTACCCGGCGCAAATACAAAAAGGAAAATGGAAATTCTCACTTAAATTGCCCAACAAAATGGTTAATTGGTATAAATACAGCAATCCATTCAACTAATGGGTTCAACAGTAACTCAATAACTCAAGTATCTCCACTCCGTGTAATACAGAAACTCCTCAATTTGACATGCACTTGTGAATCTCATTTGTTGCCTGTCATCAAACATTTCCTTCTTTAATAGACTCATCAGTGAGGGATTCAATAAATTTTGGGAATCCTTTTCATTGGGCATGATCTACTCACAGTTTTCAAACATGTGGTAATAAGCAACCTCACCTTCTTTTCTTTATTCATGTCTCATTGTCCAACTGACATGCAGTAAGAAGCACCCTCGCCTTCTTTGCTTTATTCATATCCCTGGGCAAAATTTTTCTTCTTTAAATATCAATCTGTGCCCCTCCAGTTCCTTCAAATCATTTAAACCCGCATCAAATCTTTTAATATCAATTTTTGCAACTTTATTATATCTGGAATTCATGCTATATTCTTCTTAAAGAGTATAGCCTCATCATGTTTACATTCTTCAAGCTCTCCTTGTGAAAAGACAACCTCTACAATGGTTGTCTTACCCATTCCTCCAAACCCTTGCAAAATAGCCCTCATATGTAATGGTGGTCTTATCCATTCCTCCGAAACCATGCAAGATATCTGTCATATGCAATGGTCTTACCCATTCCTCCAAAACCATGCAATATAACTGTCATTTGCAATGGTAGTCTTTCCCATTCCACCTAAACCATGCAAGACAACTGTCATATGCAATGGTAGTCTTTCCCATTCCACCAAAACCATGCAACATAACTACCATAGCGTCCTTTTTCCAGTTCCTGATTCCAAAAAATAAGAAGTTCTGTGACTTGCTCTTCCTTCCTTACTGACATTGAAAAGAACCTGCAATCAACGAAATTCCATTAAAATACATATCTTTATTTGACATGGAAATAGGCCTTCCATGTGGTATGCATTTGACAACCAGCAAAGACCTCTACTATATATATACATATGGATAAACAAGTACACCAACAAATAATATTAGATTGTTTAGTACCCACCTGGAAAATTTGGAGTCACTCTAACTGTAACACATGAATGAGGCTACTAACTCTGTTTCTTCTTTTATTATATTCTCCATCCCTTCCCTCAACCAAGGACATTCTTGGAACTGCTTAACAAGTTGGCCAGTCTGTACATTTCGTCTAAAAGAAACAAGCACTCCTCTCTATTGGCACAAGCAGTTTCAAATCTCTCCAATATATTTGGAGACCGTAAAAAGACTCGTTGTACCCTGTAGGAGACTGGCAACAACTGTCTTGGCTTCTCCCACAATAATCTTTTTCTAAATACCAAAAGAAATAAAGAAGAATTTAGATTGGCAATTCAGATACAGAACATAGACACAGCACTGGAATTTCAAAATAAATTATTGATTCATTAATAATAGCAAAATCATGGAGGAGGTTTAATACTCACAAAAACACTTATTTCCCTGGAGAGACAGTCCTTCAATTTGAGGAAATTTAATGCAAGTTGAACCGCCTTTGGGTGTGACGTTTTGTTCCATCTTCTAAAACAAATTGAAATGCAAAATTCATGATGTCCAGAGGTTTTACTTTGAACTTCTGTATATAACGATATAATAATAATATAATCTCTAATATAATTCAGACTAAATATCAAAGGCAATGATCCACTCACCTGGATGAGTTCCAAAATATGATATATGTACTGGCTAAAACCATCGAGATGGATATCGACATATGTCGTTAAGGTTCGGACACCATTCCGAAGATGGAAGAGAAGAGGTGATCCCCTGAAGCTGATCATCGTCTGCGATAATTCTTTGGTTATAACTGTAGGAGAGGAATTCGTATTAACATCGGCAGAAAGGGCAGATTCACACAAATCAAAATGAGGGTTTTTCATCATTTGAAGAAGGAGTAAGGGTTCGTTGCTAAAAAGAATGAGAAGCAGCTGCAAGATCAGGAGATTTTCTTTTCTAAAGGCTGGAAGTTCACAGCGAGAAAGAAAATTTGGAGATACCCAAGAAAAATGGTGTTCGGCAGTTAATCACAACTACTCAGCGGTTTTATTTAGAGGCATGGGCTAAACGTTATAATTTTTGAGTTTTTTTTGGATGGAATTCAAGGATGTAAATTTGGACAAAATTTCTATTTTAAATTGCATTTTTGAATGCATAAATGGATTCGGCACGCTGAAAGATTTCTGTAGCACTCGAATTATACAAACTTCACCACTCAAATCTGCATATCCAAATCATTCATCACCAAATTTCGAACAAAATCAAATCACCAAATTTCGAACAAAATCAAATAGAAAAAATTAACTGAAAACAACCAAAAGATAGAAAATTTAGACTACTTGCCACAGTATGAAAACAACCAAAAGATAGAAAATTTAGACTACTTGCCACAGTAAGATGACAGTTGCAACCCCAATAGAACGTTCTAGTTGTATGTAGTTTTCCATCTTGATCAAGATTTTGTTTGTAAAGATAAAGTGAAACACATGAGTTATTTATTTAAAGATAAGCTATGATGAGTCAACGATATGGTGTTTTATATAATTGTATTAATAAAAACATAATATAAATAAAATAAAATATACAAGTCTATTTTTATAATTATTATTTTATAAACCAAAAACATAGGTATACGAAGTTTTCCATCTTCTTCAATATTGTTAGGTTTTTTTTAGCTCGGAAGGTACTCCGCATGTTTTGTCTTGTATGCGGATGTTACCTTGTAATAGTTTTTATAAAGTTGTTTTAAGTGGTTCTTTTATTAAAGTGACTTTTTAATAAAGTGTACCTTCTATTTTTAAAGTGACTTTATTTTCATAAAGCACTTATGTAATAAAGTGAAATCACTTTAATATTTCAAGTGATTTATTTTGGAGGGAATGGATCATGACCCTTGATCTTGAAAAAGGCAAGATCTAATCTTGCCCTTTGGATCTAGGGTTGGGAAGGTGAAAAGACACTTTGGGGGGGAATGTCATTTTCAGAATATAAAAGAATGCATTGGGTAGTGTGCAAGACATGTTGAGAGGACATTCTAGAGGAGAGTTAGAGAGATTGTATGAGCATGCTTGAGAGACGAAAGTGAGCAACAAAGAGGGCACGTTTTCCAAGGAAGGAGGGCACAAATCCCGAGAAAAAAATTTCTGTGAGTTTTAGGTCGAAATTTTTTTTCTACTGTGGGAGGTCGTACTCTACAGATCCGTACGGATTTGGAACAGAAATCGAGGCAGCTTTGGGCACAGATTTCGAGGAAGATTTCAGTTTTGTGTTTGTTGTTTCTGGGCCATATAGAACAGTCTGTACAGCTGACTGTGGGCATGGAAAACAAGGTACGTAGGTGGTTGTACAGTAGGACGGTTTTGGCATGGAAAACGAGGCAGATTTCTGTGGGACAGATTTGGTGCTGTGAGGTATTTTCCTTGGCTGGAAATGTGGTTTTGTTGTTGTTTTGTACTTTCCTGAAACATAATAATAAGATATCTCTCTCTCATTGGGTTTCCCCACATTGGGGTTTTCCCTGGCTTTTGCCTAAATTTCTGAGTGTTATTGGGTTGTTGTCCACTGTGTTTTTCCGCTGCATATTTTGCTTAGCAATGTGTATTTCTACTTATGGAAATTTCTGAATGTGGATTTTTGCATTTATGAAGTTTATGAAGACAATTATCTCTAGGTTGCTAAGTGTTTGAAAGAATTTCAGTTTGTTGATTTTAGTCATTAAAAAACTATATGGTATCAGATCTTGTGCTCTGAAGTTCAGTGGGCAGCATTTGACACTTGGAACAGAAAGTGATTTGTTGTTGTATGTGTTTGAAGAAAGCAGAAAAGGTTCTTTGTCAGGTGGAGAAAGATGACTTCTAGCATCAGGTTTAAAGCTAGATTGGAGGGGATCTCCAACTACCTGCAGTGGAAGGTTAGAATCAGCAGTGTTCTAAAGGAGAACAAATTGTGGCCATTTGAGAACACTGTCATAGTTGTACCTACAGATCCCACAACTCTTGATGTTCATGAGGTGAATGAAGCTAACACTCAGAGAATCATCTTGGATGGGATGAGAGACCACCTTATTCCACATTTGACTAAGAAGAAGACAACCAATGAAATGTGGGTTGCACTGAAAGGCCTGTATGAGGCTAAGAACGATAACCGGATAATGGCTCTTCGGGACAAGCTCCATGGAACTAGGATGGTCAAAGGAGAGAGTGTGGCCACCTACCTCACCCGGGTTGCACAAGTGAAGGACGAGTTGGCAGTTGTTGGAGAAGTCATTCCTGACTCACAGTTGGTGCGGATAGCCCTCAAGGGCTTCACCAAGGAGTGGGAATTTTTCGTCAAGTGCATGGTGGGGAGAGAGAAGCTTCTTGACTGGAGTAGATTATGGGATGATTTTACCCAGGAGGAGATCTGGGAGGGGTCTCAGGAAAATACATTGGATGGTGTAGATGACAAGAATGTTGCTCTTGTGGTAAAGGTAAATAAGAAGGACATAATCAAGGTGAAATGTTTTGCATGTCACAAGACTGGCCACTATGTTAGTCAATGTCCAAACAAGAAAAAGAAGAAACCGGAACTAGAGGTGTCAGCTTCAGCAGAAGTTGCAGAGTTTTCTCAGAGATTTGAGAAGGAGTTCTCGCTCATGGTTGGTTCCGTGGGCAGTGGATGCCTAGTGTTCGAGGACATTGAATCTTCGTTTGTGGACTGTGGTGCTTCTCGGCACATGACCGGGTTGAGTTCGGTTTTCCTTGATCTTACAGAGATAGACTCAGACTGTAGCGTGAATTGTGGAGCCGGCCCACAACATGCAGTAAAGGGGGTTGCAAGGATGAGATTCCAAGTAGAGTCGGGAGGTCTTCTGGAGGTTGGTGAGGTGTTATATGTTCCAGAGTTGATAGTTAATTTTCTCTCAGTGTCAGCTTTGTATGAGAGTGCATTTGGAGTTGGTTTCAACAGTGGACATGTGTTTTTGTATCATGTTGGAGCAACTACTCACACAGCAGTAATGCTTGGTATCAAGTATGATGGCTTGTACAGGTTGTTGGGTAGACCTGTGTTGGGGTCCAGTGGATTTCTGGACTCAGATTTTGTGTCGGAAAGTTGACAGGTAGCATGGGAAAGAGAGTTGATACATGGCACTCAGTCTTCTTCCAGGACTCTTAAGGGACTCAGCAGGCATGAGTCGACACAGTTGGATGCTCAGGAGAGTGTGCAGTGTCCTAGGAGCATGTCTTCAGTTCATAGTAGAACAGAGGTAGCAGTAGAGGCTTCCAGTGCAAAGGGAGTAGTGGCTTTATGTTCAGAGGGAGCAGAGACTTCTGGTACAGAGGGAGTAGTTATGGCAGTTGTTGAGATGGAGACAGATTCTAGTAGTGATACTAGAAGTACCTCCCTCAATAAGAGGGAGTGTTATTTTTTTTTAACTCGGGAGGTACTCCGCATATTTTGTCTTGTATGCGGATGTTACCTTAATATATACACTACCAGGCACTTAACTTTGTAATAGTTTTTATAAAGTTGTTTTAAGTGGTTCTTTTATTAAAGTGACTTCTTAGTAAAGTGTACCTTCTATTTTTAAAGTGATTTTATTTTCATAAAAAACTTATGTAATAAAGTGAAATCACTTTAATATTTCAAGTGATTTATTTTGGAGGGAATGGATCATGACCCTTGATCTTGAAAAAGGCAAGATCTAATCTTAGCCTTTGGATCTAGGGTTGGGAAGGTGAAAAGACACTTTGGGGGGGGGGGATGATCCAGGTGGATATCAGTGGCCACCCACCTTTTCCGACTAGCTCAAAACAGTTTTCTGACAATTTTGGCAACCTACTATTTTTAGCAGGTTTTAACTTCCGGGGCCATTTTGAGGGCCTAAATTAAGGTTTTTCAAGATCGAGGTTCTTAATGATAGTTGAAGGCATGATTGAGCACCCAAAATGAATCTCCTCGACAATACCTTTCCAACGAGATATCATACGCCTAAAATAGAAATCGTATGCAAAAGTTACGACCCCAGGAAGTTGATGTACTAACTTACCCAAACGGGGCCCACATGACTTTTGGTGCTTCATCTCCTAGGCTTAGGTTTTTGGATGTCTAGGGTTTTTGGCATTCCTTTTTATTGTAAAAATGTCTTCAAAGCCTCATTGTAATCATCTTCTTGTGAATGCGAGTAACCGTCACATGTCTTCTCGAAGATAAGTTGTCACCATTCTAGCGAGTCTTTCACTCTGTATTTTTACAATCTCTGTACATTTCTTTCATTAATAGAAATCATGTATTACTGTATCTCTGTGTTTATGGTTGCATCTCAGATATATTTATGTTATATTATTGGATATACATGATATCCCTGTGCATTTCTTTATTATATCTCCGCTCTCATTTCGTGCCGAAAATAATCTGGATCAGTGGTGTCAGAGCAGGTTGCTCTTGATTTTTTTTTCAATGCATGTCCCCGACGAGGTACGGGTATAGCATGTTGGGTCTCGAGCTTGTCTCTCTTGAAGACAATCGCTCTCGCACACCCAAGAAACCCTCATTGGAGGAAGAAAAGAAAAACGACAGAGCAGACGTTCCCATCAATCTGTTACTTGAGCAAGCTCTCACGCGACAGAGGGACGAAATGATGGAGAATTTTGCCCACATCCTTAAACACCTGTCGATAGCATCAAGTGCATCTTCATCAAGTGGCCACTTTGGAGGCACCTCGCCTTTCAAGCTACAAGTTAATTTCGATATTCCTGTATTTGAAGGACAGATAGATGCAAAAGCCCTAGAAAAATGGTTAACTCTACTAGAAGGTTATTTCTCTGTTCAAAATTTTTTTGACAAAGAAAAGATCACCTTCGCACTCCTTAAAGCTCTCCCTCATGTCAAACATTGGTGGGAAACTTACAGGGAGCAAAGTTCCACAGAGGAGTCTGGAATATATGGGGTTGATCCCACTTGGGATTTTGTTGAGGACGCGATAAAGGAACAGTATTACCCTGTTGGAAACTATGAGGACCAGTACATGAGATGGACCACACTGCGGCAAGAGAGGGGACAAGCAGTTCCCGAGTTCACAAATACCTTCCATACCTTGCGCACCAAGCTAAGTATCAAAGACTCCGAGCGACATTTGGTTATGAAATACCGTGGGGCTCTACACAGATACATCCAGACCGAAATGGATTTTTTGGACATCTCATCACTCGGTGCTGCTTATCGATATGTTGTTAAAATTGAGTAGAAATTTAAGCACCACAACAAATGGGAATTTGGGTCTGGAAATCCGCAACAACCAAAGTATGACAAAGACAGCCCTAACAAACAGTTTCCCGAAAGGCAGTCCAAGACACAGGAAAAGAAGGGTCATGGGAAGACAAAGAAGGACACTGGAAAATGGTCTGATTTCCACAAAAGCCCCTGGCACAGCACCGATGAATGTCGCTCAAAACAGTCATTGGTGGCTGAGATCAAAGACAAGGAGCCAAACCCTGATTCAGAATCCGATTCTGAAAATACTAGTAAAGGACAGATCATTGACACCGACCCCATTGCTATTGTCGTGACCGCATCAATTCACAGATGTGGGAGAAGGGGACCATGCTGCATTTTATTGTTGATAGCGGAAGCCAGAAAAACCTCATCTCAACAGAGGTGATCAAACAATTGGGATTGTCGACAACACCACACCCGCAGCCATACAACATCGGGTGGCTTCGGCAAGGACGAGATCTTTGTGTCAGCCAACAGTGTCGATTGTCATACGGCATCCAACCCTTCAAGGATGAGGCATTATGTGATGTTGTCCCACTGGATGTATGTGATGTTCTCTTGGGCCAACCATATATGTGGAGACCCCATGTTGTTTATGAGTCTCGACCCCGTAGTCTCATTGTTACTTTAGGGGGTCATATCTACAGAATACCAGAGGTAGTTCCAACTATTGTTCCACCTAAAAAGTGTCAAAAGGTAGTATCTCATACTACAAAATTCAGCTTCTTCACAATCTGTTCAAAAGGGGAACAAAAGGACATTGCAACCACTACAGCCTCGCCCCCTACACCTTCTATCCAACAGAAGCAGGTCGAAAAGGTTGCAGCAAAGCACAAAGATTCCTTCTACACACCTTCCTTTCATGTAGCTGAACTTGTTGAACAACCTCAGCTTCAACAGGTTCATGACAGACTTCCACAAACTAAGCAGTGCAACGTCTCAAGCAATACAATCAGCTCACCAAGATGCAGATCCAACAAACGCTTTTCCCTCTCCCACGGGAACTCAACGCAATGGAGACCATTGCTTACTAAGGAGGGAGGATTGATCCAGGTCGATATCGGTGGCCACCCACCTTTTTCGAGTGGCTCAAAACAGTTTTTTGGCAATTTTGGCAACCTATTATTTTTAGCAGGTTTTAACTTCTAGGGCCATTTTGAGGGACTAAATGAAGGTTTTTCAAGATCGAGGTTCTAATTGATATCCAAATGCATTATTGAGCTACCAAAATGAATCTCCTCGACGATACCTTTCCAGCGAGCTATCATACGCCTAAAACGGAGATCGTATGCAAAAGTTATGACCCTAGGAAGTTGATGTACTAACTTACCCAAATGGGGCCCACATGACTTTTGGCGCTTCATATCCTAGGGTTAGGTTTTTGTATGTATAGGGTTTTTGGCATTCATGTTTATGGTAAAAAATCCTTCAGAGCCTCATTGTAATCATCTTCTTGCGAATGCGAGTAGCCGTCATATCTCTTCTCGAAGATAAGCTGCCACCATTCTAGCGAGTCTTTCACTCTGTATTTTTACAGTCTCTATACATTTCTTTCATTAATAGAATTTGTGTATTATTGTATCTCTGTGTTTATGGTTGCATCTCTGATACATTTATGTTATATTATTGGATATACACGATATCTCTGTGCATTTCTTTATTATATCTCCGCTCTCATTTCGTGCCGAAAATAATCTGGATCAGTGGTATCAGAGCAGGATGCTCTTAATCGTTTTCTTAGTGCATGTCCCCGACGAGGTCCAAGTATAGCATGTTGGGTCTCGATCTTGTCTGTCTTGAAGACAATTTCTCTCGCACACCTAAGAAACCCTCAATGGCAGAAGAAAAGAAAAATGATGGAGCAGACGATCTCATCAATCTGTTACTTGAGCAAGCTCTCACGCGACAGAGGGACAAAGTGATGGAGAATTTTGCACACATCCTTAAACTCTTGCCGATAGCTTCAGGCGCATCTTCATCAAGCAACCACTTTGGAGGCACCTCACCTTTCAAGGTACAAGTTAATTTCGATATTCCTGTATTTGAAGGACAGATAAATGCAGAAGCCCTAGAAAAATGGTTAACTCTACTAGAAGGTTATTTCTCTGTTCACAATTTTTCCGATAAAGAAAAGACCACCTTCGCACTCCTTAAAGCTCTCTCTCATGTCAAACATTGGTGGGAAACTTAATGGGAGAAAAGTTCCACAAAGGAGTCTGGAATATATGGGGTCGATCCCACTTACAATTTTTTTGTGGATGCGGTAAAGGAACAGTATTACCCTGTTGGCAACTATGAGGACCGATACATGAGATGGACCACACTGAAGCAAGAGAGGGGCCAAGCAGTTCCAGAGTTCACCAATACCTTCCATACCTTGCGCACCAAGCTAGGTATCAAAGACTCTGAGTGACATTTGGTTCTGAAATACCATGGGGCTTTACACAGATACATCCAGACTGAAATGGATTTTTTGGACATCTCATCACTCGGTGTTGCTTATCGATATGCTGTTAAAATTGAGCAGAAATTTAAGCACCAAAACAAACGGAAATTCAGGTCTGCAAATTTGAACCAAAGTATGACAAAGACGGTCCTAACAAACAGTCTCCCGAAAGCCAGTCCAAGACACAGGAAAAGAAGGGTCACGAGAAGACAAAGAAGGACACCGGAAAATGGTGTGATTTCCACAAAATCCCCTGGCATAGCACCGATGAATGTCGCTCAAAACAGTCATTGGTTTCCTAGATCAAAGACAAGGACCCAAACCTTGATTCAGAATCCGATTCTGAAAATACTGGTAAAGGACAGATCATTGATGCAAACCCCACTACTATTGTCGTGACCGCAGCAATTCAACCAGAAGAACCAACAGATCCTGAAGAGTGGGAACACCTTTTTCACTCACAGATGTGGGTGAAGGGGACCCCTCTGCATTTTATTGTTGATAGTGGAAGGCAGAAAAACATCATCTCAGCAGAGGTCATCAAACAGTTGGGATTGTCAACAACACCACACCCGCAGCCATACAACATCGAGTGGCTTCGGTAAGGACGATATCTCCGTGTCAGCCAACAATGTCGATTGTCATATGGCATACAACCCTTAAAGTATGAGGTATTATGTGACATTGCTCCACTAGATGTATGTGATGTTCTCTTGGGCCAACCATATATGTGGAGACGCCATGTTGTTTATGAGTCTCGACCCCATAGTGTCACTGTTACTTTAGGGGTTCATCTCTACAGAATACCAGAGGTAGTTCCAACTATTGTTCCACCTAAAAAGTGTCGAAAGGTAGTATCTCATACTGAAAAATTCAGCTTCTTCACAATCTGTTCAAAAGGGGAACAGAAAGACACTGCAACCACTACAGCCTCGCCCCCTGCACCTTCTATCCAACAAAAGCAGGTCGACAAGGTTGCAACAAACCGCAAAGATTCCTTCTACACACCTTCTTTTCATGTAGCTCGACTTGTTGAACAACCTGAGCTTCAACAGGTTCATGACAGACTTCCACAAACTAAACAATGTGAAATCTCCAACAATACAAGTAGCTCACCAAGATGCAGATCCAACAAACGTTTTTCCCTCTCCCCCGGGAACTCAACGCAATGGAGACCATTTCTTCCTAATGAGGGAGGATTGATCTAGGTGGATACCGGTGGCCACCCACCTTTTTCGACTGGCTCAAAACAGTTTTCTGGCAATTTTGGCAACCTACTATTTTTAGCAGGTTTTAACTTTCGGGGCCATTTTGAGGGCCTAAGTGAAGGTTTTTCGAGATCGATATTCTCAATGATAGCCAAAGAAATAATTGAGCCCCAAAAATAAATCTCTTCAATGATACCTTTCCAACGAGCTATCATACGCCTAAAACGGAGATCGTATGCAAAAGTTATGACCCTGGGAAGTTGATGTACTAACTTACCCAAACGGGGCCCACATGACTTTTGGCGCTTCATCTCCTAGGGTCAGGTTTTTGGATGTCTAGGGTTTTTGGCATTTCTATTTATTGTAAAAAGGACTTCAGAGCCTCATTGTAATCATCTTCTTGCGAATGCGAGTAGCCGTCACATCTCTTCTCAGAGATAAGTTGCCACCATTCTAGCGAGTATTTCACTCTGTATTTTTACAGTCTCTGTACATTTCTTTCATTAATAGAAATTGTGCATTACTCTATCTGTGTGTTTATGGTTGCATCTCTGATATATTTATGTTATATTATTGGATATACGTGATATCTCTGTGCATTTCTTTATTATATCTCTGCGGTATTATCTCTTTATTATGCGGTATCGGAGCAGGTTGCTCTTGATCGTTCTTTCAGTGCATGTCCCCGACGAGGTCCGAGTATAGAAAGTTGGGTCTCAATCCTGTCTCTCTTGAAGACAATCTCTCTCGCACACCCAAGAAACCCTCAATGGCGGAAGAAAAGAAAAATGACGGAGCAAACGATCCCATCAACACCACTCCCGCATCCATACAACATAGGGTGGATTTGGCAAGGACGATATCTCCGTGTCAGCCAACAGTGTCGATTGTCATACGGCATCCATCCCTTCAAAGATGAGGTATTATGTGATGTTGCCCCACTGGATGTTTGTGATGTTCTCTTGGGCCAACCATATATGTGGAGACGCCATGTTGTTTATGAGTCTCGACCCCGTAGTGTCATTGTTACTTTAAGGGTTCATCTCTATAGAATACCAGAGGTAGTTCCAACTATTGTTCCACCTAAAAAATATCGAAAAGTAGTATCTCATACTGCAAAATTCAGCTTCTTCACAATCTGTTCAAAAGGGGAACAAACGGACACTGCAACCACTACAGCCTCGCCCCCTGCACCTTCTATCCAATAGAAGCAGGTCGACAAGGTTGCAACAAAGCGCAAAGATTCCTTCTACACACCTTCCTCTCATGTAGCTCGACTTGTTGAACAACCTCAACTTCAACAGGTTCATGACAGACTTCCACAAACTAAACAGTGCGACATCTCCAACAATACAAGCAACTCACCAAGATGCAGATCCAACAAACGTTTTTCCCTCTCCCCGAGGAACTCAATGCAATGGAGAAAATTTCTTCCTAATGAGGGAGGATTGATCCAGGTGGATATCGGTGGCCACCCACCTTTTCTGACTAGCTCAACACAGTTTTCTGGCAATTTTGGCAACCTACTATTTTTAGCAGGTTTTAACTTTCGGGGCCATTTTGAGGGCCTAAATGAAGGTTTTTCAAGATCTAGGTTCTCAATGATAGCAAAAGGAATTATTGATCCCACAAAATGAATCTCCTCAACGATACCTTTCCAACGAGCTATCATACGCCTAAAATGGAGATCGAATGCAAAAGTTACGACCCTTGGAAGTTGATGTACTAACTTACCCAAACGGGGCCCACATGACTTTTGGCACTTCATCTCCTAGGGTCAGGTTTTTGGATATCTAGGGTATTTGGTATTCTTGTTTATTGTAAAAATTCCTTCAGAGCCTCATTGTAATCATCTTCTTGCGAATGCGAGTAGCCGTCATATCTCTTCTCGGAGATAAGTTGCCACCATTCTAGCGAGTATTTCACTCTGTATTTTTACAGTCTCTGTACATTTCTTTCATTAATAGAAATCGTGCATTACTGTATCTTTGTGTTTATGGTTGCATCTCTGATATATTTCTGTTATATTATTGGATATATGCGATATCTCTGTGCATTTATTTATTATATCTCCACGGTATTATTTCTTTATTATGCGGTATCAGAGTAGGCTGCTCTTGATCGTTTTTTCAGTGCATGTCCCCGACGAGATCCGAGTATAGCAAGTTGGGTCTCGAGCTTGTCTCTCTTGAAGACAATCGCTCTCACACACCCAAGAAACTCTCAATGGCGGAAGAAAAGAAAAATGACGGAGCAGACGATCCCATCAATTTGTTACTTGAGCAAGCTCTCACGCGACAGAGGGATGAAATGATGGAGAATTTTGCCCACATCCTTAAACACCTGCTGATAGCATCAGACGCATCTTCATCAAGAGGCCACTTTGGAGGCACCTCGCCTTTCAAGGTACAAGTTAATTTTGATATTCCTGTATTTGAAGGACAGATAGATGCAGAAGCCCTAGAAAAATGGTTAACTCTACTAGAAGGTTATTTCTCTGTTCACAATTTTTCCGACAAAGAAAATACCACCTTCGCACTCCTTAAAGCTCTCCCTCATGTCAAACATTGGTGGAAAACTTACTGGGAGCAAATTTCCACAGAGGAGTCTGGAATATATGGGGCCGATCCCACTTGGGATTTTTTTGTGGATGTGGCAAATGAACAGTATTACATTGTTGGCAACTATGAGGACCGGTACATGAGATAGACCACACTGCGGCAAGAGAGGGGCCAAGCAGTTCCAGAGTTCACCAATACCTTTCATACCTTGCGAACCAAGCTGGGTATCAAAGACTCTGAGTGACATTTGGTTCAAAAATATCGTGGGGCTCTACACAGATACATCCAGACTGAAATGAATTTTTTGGACATCTCATCACTCGGTGTTTCTTATCGATATGTTGTTAACATTTAGCAGAAATTTAAGCACCAGAACAAAAGGGAATTCAGGTTTGCAAATATTCAACAACCAAAGTATGACAAAGACGGCCCTAACAAACAGTCTCCCAAAAGGCATTCCAAGACACAGGAAAAGAACGGTCACGGAAAGACAAAGAAGGAAAACGAAAAATGGTGTGATTTCCACAAAATCCCCTAGCACAGCACCGACGAATGTTGCTCAAAATAATCATTGGTGGACGAGATCAAAGACAAGGAGCCAAACCCTGATTCAGAATCCGATTCTAAAAATACTAGTAACGGACAGATCATTGACGCAAACCCCACTGCTATTGTCGTGACCACAACAATTCAACCAGAAGAACCAACAGATCCTGAAGAGGAGGAGCACCTTTTTCATTCACAGATGTAGATGAAGGGGACCTCGCTGCATTTTATTGTTGAGAGTGGAAGCCTGAAAAACCTCATCTCAGCAGAGGTCGTCAAACAATTAGGATTGTCGACAACACCACACCCGCAGCCATATAACATCGGGTGGCTTCGGCAAGGACGAGATCTTCGTGTCAGCCAACAGTGTCGATTGTCATACAGCATCCAACCCTTCAAGGATGAGTTATTATGTGATGTTGCCCCACTGGATGTCTGTGATGTTCTCTTTGGCCAACCATATATGTGGAGACACCATGTTGTTTATGAGTCTCGACCCCGTAGTGTCATTGTTACTTTAGAGGGTCATCTCTATAGAATACCAGACGTAGTTCCAACTATTGTTCCACCTAAAAAGTGTCGAAAGGTAGTATCTCATACTACAAAATTCAACTTCTTCACAATCTGTTCAAAAGGGGAACAGAAGGACACTGCAACCACTACAGACTCGCCCCCTGCACCTTCTATCCAATAGAAGCAGGTCGACAAGGTTGCAGCAAAGTGCAAATATTCCTTCTACACACCTTCCTCTCATGTAGCTCGACTTGTTGAACAACCTCAGCTTCAACAGGTTTATGACAGACTTCCACAAACTAAGCAGTGCGATGTCTCGAGCAATACAAGCAGCTCACCAAGATGCAGATACAACAAATGTTTTTCCCTCTCCCCCGGGAACTCAACGCAATGGATACCAATGCTTCCTAAGGAGGGTGGATTGATCCAGGTGGATATCGGTGGCCACCCACCTTTTTCGACTAGCTCAAAACAGTTTTCTGGCAATTTTGGCAACCTACTATTTTTAGCAGGTTTTAACTTCCGAGGGTATTTTGAGGGATCATATGCAAAAGTTATGACCCCATGAAGTTGATGTACTAACTTACCCAAACGGGGCCCACATGAATTTTGGCGCTTCATCTCCTAGGGTTAGGTTTTTGGATGTATAGGGTTTTCGGCATTCCTGTTTATTGTAAAAAGGCCTTCAGAGCCTCATTGTAATCATCTTCTTGCAAATGTGAGTCACCGTCACATCTCTTCTCGAAGATAAGCTGCCACCATTATAATATATTTGTGTTATATTATTGGATATATGCGATATCTCTGTGCATTTCTTTATTATATCTTTGTTCTCATTTCGTGCCAAAAATAATCTGGATCAGTGGTATCAGAGCAGGCTTCTCTTGATCATTTTTTCAGTGCATGTCCCCGACGAGGGCCGAGTATAGAAAGTTGGGTCTCGAGCTTGTCTCTCTTGAAGACAATCGCTCTCGCACACCCAAGAAACCCTCAATGGTGGAAGAAAAGAAAAACAACAGAGAAGACGATCCCATCAATCTGTTACTTGAGAAAGCTCTCTCGCAACAGAGGGACGAAATGATGGAGAAATTTGCCCACATCCTTAAACACCTGCTGATAGCATCAGGTGCAACTTCATCAAAGGGCCACTTTGGAGGCACCTCACCTTTCAAGGTACAAGTTAATTTCGATATTCCTGCATTTGAAGGACGGATAGATGCAAAAGCCCTAAAAAATTGGTTAACTCTACTAGAAGGTTATTTCTTTGTTCACAATTTTTCCGACAAATAAAAGATCACCTTCGCACTCCTTAAATCTCTCCCTCATGTCAAACACTCGTGAGAAACTTACTGGGAGCAAAGTTCCATAGAGGAGTCTGGAATATATGGGGTCGATCCCACTTCGTATTTTTTTGTGGATGCGGTAAAGGAAAAGTATGACCCTTTTGGCAACTATGAGGACCGGTACATGAGATGGACCACACTGCGGCAGGAGAGGGGCCAAGAAGTTTCAGAGTTCACCAATACCTTCCATACCTTGCGCACCAAGCAAGGTATCAAAGACTCCGAGCGACATTTGGTTCTGAAATACCGTGGGGCTCTACACAGATACATCCAGACTGAAATGGATTTTTTGGACATCTCGTCACTCGATGTTGCTTATCGATATGCTGTTAAAATTGAGCAGAAATTTAAGCACCAAAACAAATGGGAATTTGGGTTTCAAAATACGCAACAACCAAAGTATGACAAAGACGTCCCTAACAAACAGTCTCTCGAAATCCAATCCAAGACACAGGAAAAGAAGGGTCACGGGAAGACAAAGAAGGACATCGGAAAATGGTGTGATTTCAACAAAATCCCCTGGCACAACACCGATGAATGTCGCTCAAAATATTCATTGGTGGCCGAGATCAAAGACATGGAGCCAAACCCTGATTCAAAATCCAATTCTTAAAATACTGGTAAAGGAAAGATCATTGATGCAGACCCCACTGCTATTGTCGCGACCGCATCAATTCAACCAGAAGAACCAACAGATCCTGAAGAGGGGAAGCACCTTTTTCATTCACAGATGTGGGTGAACGAGACCCCGCTGCATTTTATTGTTGATAGCGGAAGCCAGAAAAACCTCATCTCAACAGAGGTCGTCAAACAGTTGGGATTTCCGAAAACATAACACCCGCAACCATACAACATCGGGTTTCTTCGGCAAGGACGAGATCTCCATGTCAGCCAACAGTGCCAATTTCTATACGGCATCCAACCCTTCAAGGATGAGGTATTATGTGATGTTTCCCCACTAGATGTTTGTGATGTTCTCTTGGGCCAACCATATATGTGGAGACACCATGCTTTTTATGAGTCTCGACCCCGTAGTGTCATTGTTACTTTAGGGCGTTCATCTCTATAGAATACCAGAGGTAATTCCAACTATTGTTGCACCTAAAAAGTGTCGAAAAGTAGTATCTCATACTACAAAATCCATCTTCTTCACAATCTATTCAAAAGGGGAACAGAAGGACACTGCAACCACTACAGCCTCGCCCCCTGCACCTTCTATTCAAAAGAAGCAGGTCGACAAGGTTGCAGCAAAGCGAAAATATTCCTTCTACACACCTTCCTCGCATGTAGCTCGACTTGTTGAACAACCCCAGCTTCAACAGGTTCATGACAGACTTCCACAAACTAAGCAGCACGACATCTCCAGCAATACAATCAGCTCACCAAGATGCAGATCCAACAAACGCTTTTCCCTCTCCCCCGGGAACTAGATGCAATGGAGACCATTGCTTCCTAAGGAGGGAGGATTGATCTAGGTGGATATCGGTGGCCACCCACCTTTTCCGACTAGCTCAAAACAGTTTTCTGGAAATTTTTGCAACCTACTATTTTTAGTAGGTTTTAACTTCCGGGGCCATTTTGAGAGCCTAAATGAAGGTTTTTAGATATATAGGTTCTCAATGCTAGCCAAAGGAATTATTTAGCGCCCAAAATGAATCTCCTCGATGATACCTTTCCAACGAGCTATCATACGCCTAAAACGGAGATCGTATGCAAAAGTTACGACCCCGGGAAGTTGATGTACTAACTTACCCAAACGGGGCCCACATGACTTTTGGCGCTTCATCTCCTAGGGTTAGGTTTTTGGATGTCTATCATTTTTTGTGTTCCTATTTATTATGAAAAGGCCTTTAGAACCTCATTGTAATCATCTTCTTGCGAATACGAGTAGTCGTCGCATCTCTTCTCGGAGATAAGCTGCCACCATACTAGCGAGTCTTTCACTCTGTATTTTTACAGTCTCTGTACATTTCTTTCATTAATAGAAATCATGTATTACTGTATCTCTGTGTTTATGGTTGCATCTCTGATATATTTCTGTTATATTATTGGATATATGCGATATCTCTGTGCATTTCTTTATTATATCTCCGCTCTCATTTCGTGCCGAAAATAATCCAGATCAGTGGTATCAGAGCAGGCTACTCTTGATCATTTTTTCAGTGCATGTCCCCGACAAATTTTGAGTATAGAAAGTTGGGACTTGAGCTTTTCTCTCTTGAATAAAATCGCTCTCACACACCCAAGAAACCCTCAATGGTGGAAGAAAAGAAAAACGACGGACCAGACGATCCCATCAATCTGTTACTTGAGCAAGCTCTCACGCGATAAAGGGACGAAATGATGGAGAATTTTTCCCACATCCTTAAATGTCTGTTGATAGCATCAGGCCCATCTTCATCAAGCGGCCACTTTGGAGGCACCTCGCCTTTCAAGGTACAAGTTAATTTCGATATTCCTTTATTTGAAGGACAGATAGATGCAGAAGCCCTAGAAAAATGGTTAACTCTACTAGAAGGTTATTTCTTTCTTCACAAATTTTCGACAAAGAAAAGAACACCTTCGTACTCCTTAAAGCTCTCCCTCATGTCAAACATTGGTGGGAAACTTACTAGGAGAAAAGTTCCACAGAGGAGTTTGGAATATATGGGGTTGATCCCACGTGGGATTTTTTTGTGGATGTGGTAAAGGAACAGTATTACCCTATTGGCAACTATGAGGACCGGTACATGAGATGTACCACACTGCAGCAAGAGAGGGGCCAAGCAAATCCAGAGTTCACCAATACCTTCCATGCATTGCACACCAAGATGGGTATCAAAGACTCTAAGCAACATTTGGTTCTGAAATACCGTGGGGCTCTACATAGATACATCCAGACTGAAATGAATTTTTTGGACATCTCATCACTCGGTGTTGCTTATCGATATGCTGTTAAAATTGAGCAGAAATTTAAGCACCAGAACAAACAAAAATTTGGGTCTGCAAATTCGAACCAAAGTATGACAAAGACGGCCCTAACAAATAGTCTCCCGAAAGCCAGTCCAAGACACAGGAAAAGAAGGGTCACGGGAAGACAAAGAAGGACACCGGAAAATGGTGTGATTTCCACAAAAGCTCTTGGCACAACACCGATGAATGTCGCTCAAAACAGTCATTGGTGGCTGAGATCAAAGACAAGGAGCCAAATCCTGATTTAGAATCCGATTCTGAAAATACTGGTAAAGGAAAGATCATTGACGCAAACCCCACTACTATTTTCGCGACCACATCAATTCAACTAGAAGAACTAACAGATCCCGAAGTGCGGTAGCACCTTTTTCACTCACAGATGTGGGTGAAAGGGACCTTGTTGCATTTTATTGTTGATAGTGGAAGCCAAAAAAACCTCATCTCAATAGAGGTCGTCAAACAGTTGGGATTTTCAACAACACCACACCCGCAGCCATACAACATTGGGGGGCTTCGGCAAGGATGATATCTCCATGCCAGCCAATAGTGTCGATTGTCATACGACATCCAACCCTTCAAGGATGAGGTATTATGTGATGTTTCCCAACTGGATTTCTGTGAAGTTCTCTTGGGCCAACCATATATGTGGAGACACCATGTTGTTTATGAGTCTCAACCCCGTAGTATCATTGTTACTTTAGGGGGTCATCTCTACAGAATACAAGAGGTAGTTCCAACTATTGTTCCACCTAAAAAGTGTCGAAAGGTAGTATCTCATAGTGCAAAATTTAGCTTCTTCACAATCTGTTCAAAAGGGGAACAGAAGGACACTGCAACCACTATAGACTCGCCCCCTGCACCTTCTATCCAACAGAAGAAAATCGACAAGGTTGTAGCAAAGCGCAAAGATTCCTTCTACACACCTTCCTCTCATGTAGCTCGGCTTGTTGAACAACCTCAGCTTCAACAGGTTCATGATAGACTTCCACAAACTAAACAATGTGACGTCTCCAACAATACAAGCAGCTCACCAAGATGCAGATCCAACAAACGCTTTTCCCTCTCCCCCGGGAACTCAACGCAATGGAGACCATTTCTTCCTAAGGAGGGAGGATTGATCTAGGTGGATACCGGTGACCACCCACCTTTTCCGACTAGCTCAAAATAGTTTTCTGGCTATTTTGGCAACCTACTATTTTTAGTAGGTTTTAACTTTCAGGGCCATTTTGAGGGCCTAAATGAATATTTTTCGATATCGAGGTTCTCAATGATAGCCAAAGGAATGATCGAGCCCCCAAAATGAATCTCCTCAACGATACCTTTCAAACGAGCTATCATACGCATAAAACAGAGATCGTATGCAAACATTACGACCTTGGGAAGTTGATGTACTAACTTACCCAAACAGGGCCCACATGACTTTTGGCGCTTCATCTCCTAAGGTCAAGTTTTTGGATGTCTATGGTTTTTGACATTCCTTTTTATTGTAAAATCCCTTCAGAGCCTCATTGTAATCATCTTCTTGCAAATGCGAGTAGTTGTCACATCTCTTCTCGGAGATAAGTTGCCACCATTCTAGCGAGTCTTTCACTCTATATTTTTACAATCTCTGTACATTTCTTTCATTAATAGAAATTGTGCATTACTATATCTCTGTGTTTATGGTTGCATCTCTGATATATTTCTTTTATATTATTGGATATACCCTATATCTCTGTGCATTTCTTTATTATATCTCTGCTCTCAGTTCATGCAGAAAATAATTCGGATCAGTGGTATCAGAGCAGGCTGCTCTTGATCATTTTTTCAGTGCATGTCCCCAACGAGGTCCGAGTTTAGAAAGTTGGGTCTCGATCTTGTCTCCCTTGAAAAAAATCGTTATTGCACACCCAAAAAACCCTTGATGGCGGAAGAAAAGAAAAATGACGGAGCAGACGATCCCATCAATTTGTTACTTGAGCAAGCTCTCATGCGACAGAGGGACAAAATGATGGAGAATTTTTCCCACATCCGTAAATGCCTACCGATAGCATCAGGCGCATCTTCATCAAGTGACCACTTTGAAGGCACCTCTCCTTTCAAGATACAATTTAATTTTTATATTCCTATATTTGAAGGACAGATAGATGCAGAAGCCCTGGAAAAATGGTTAATTCTACTAGAAGGTTATTTCTCTGTTCACAATTTTTCTGACAAAGAGAAGACCACCTTCGCACTCCTTAAAGCTCTCCCTCATGTCAAACATTGGTGGGAAACATACTGGGAGCAATGTTCCACAAAGAAGTTTGGAATATTTGGGGCCAATCCCACTTGGTATTTTTTTGTCGATGCGGTAAAGGAATAGTATTACCCTGTTGGAAACTATGAGGACCGGTACATGAGATGGACCACACTGCGGCAAGAGAGGGGCCAAGCAGTTCCAGAGTTCACCAATACCTTTAATACCTTGCAAACCAAGATGGGTATCAAAGACTCCGAGCGACATTTGGTGTTGAAATACCGTGGGGCTCTACACAGATACATCCAGACTAAAATGGATTTTTTGGACATCTCATCACTCGGTGTTGCTTATCGATATGCTGTTAAAATTGAGCAGAAATTTAAGAACCAGAAAAAATGGGAATTAGGGTTTGCAAATCCGCAACAACCAAAGTATGACAAAGACGGCCCTAACAAACAGTCTCCGGAAAGACAGTCCAAGACACAGGAAAAGAAGGGTCACGGGAAGACAAAGATGGAAACCGGAAAATGGTGTGATTTCCACAAAACCCCTTGGTACAGCACCGACGAATGTCGCTCAAAACACTCATTTGTGGTCGAGATCAAAGACAAGGAGCCAAACCCTAATTCAGAATCCGATTCTGAAAATACTGGCAAAGGACAGATCATTGACGCAGACCCCATTACTATTGTCATGACCGCAGCAATTCAACCAGAAGAACCAACAGATCCTGAAGAGGGGGAGCACCTTTTTCATTCACAGATGTAGGTGAAGGGGATCGCGCTACATTTTATTGTTGATAGAAGAAGCCAGAAAAACCTCATCTCAGCAGAGGTCCTCAAACAGTTGGGATTATCGACAATACCACACCCGTAGCCATACAACATCGGGTGACTTTGGTAAGCACAAGATCTCTGTGTCAGCCAATAGTGTCGATTTTCATACAGCATCCAACCCTTCAAGGATGAGGTATTATGTGATGTTGCCCCACTGGATGTCTGTGATGTTCTCTTGGGCCAACCATATATGTGGATATGACATGTTGTATTTGAGTCTCGACCCCGTAGTGTCATTGTTACTTTAGAGGGTCATCTCTACAGAATACTAGAGGTAGTTCCAACTATTATTCCACCTAAAAAGTGTCGAAAGGTAGTATCTCATACTGCAAAATTCAACTTCTTCACAATCTATTCAAAGGGGGAACAGAAGGACACTCCAACCACTATAGCCTCGCCCCCTACACCTTCTATCCAACAGAAGCAGGTCGACAAGGTTGCAGCAAAGAACAAAGATTCATTTTACACACCTTCCTCTCATGTAGCTCGACTTGTTGAACAACCTCAGCTTCAACAGGTTCATGACAGACTTCCACAAACTAAGCAGCGTGACATCTCCAACAATACAAGCAGCTCACAAAGATGCAGATCCAAAAAATGCTTTTCCCTCTCCCCTGGGAACTCAACGCAATGGAGACCATTGTTTCCTAAGGAGGGAGGATTGATCCAGCTAGATATCGGTGGCCACCCACCTTTTCCGACTGGCTCAAAACAGTTTTCTGGCAATTTTGGCAACCTACTATTTTTAGCAGGTTTTAACTTTCGGGGCCATTTTGACGGCCTAAATGAAGGTTTTTCGAGATCGATATTATCAATGATATATGAAGGCATGATTAAGCCCCCAAAATGAATCTCCTCAACTATACCTTTCCAGCGAGCTATCATACGCCTAAAACGGAGATCGTATACAAAAGTTACGACCCCGGGAAGTTGATGTACTAACTTACCCAAACGGGGCCCACATGACTTTTGGCGCTTCATCTCCTAGGGTTAGGTTTTTGGATGTCTAGTGTTTTTGGAATTCCTTTTTATTGTAAAAAGGCCTTCATAGCCTCATTGTAATCATCTTCTTGTGAATATGAGTAGCCATCACATCTCTTCTTGGAGATAAGCTTCCACCATTCTAGCGAGTCTTTCACTCTGTGTTTTTACAGTCTCTGTGCATTTATTTTATTAATATAAATTGTGTATTACTGTATCTCTGTGTTTATGGTTGCATCTATGATATATTTATGTTATATTATTGGATATACGTGATATCTCTGTGCATTTATTTATTATATCTCCGCTCTCATTTTGTGCCGAAAATAATCTGGATCAATGGTATCAGAGCAGGCTGCTCTTGATCGTTTTTTCAGTGCATGTCCCCGACGAGGTCTGTATATCAAGTTGGGTCTCAAGCTTGTATCTCTTGAAGACAATCTCTCTCACACACCAAAGAAACCCTCAATGGCAGAAGAAAAAAAAATGACGGAGAAGACGATCCCATCAATCTGTTACTTGAGCAAGCTCTCACGTGACAGAGGGACGAAATGATGGAGAATTTTGCCCACATCCTTAAACGTATGTTGATAGCATCAGGCACATCTTCATCAAGCGGCCACTTTGGAGGCACCTCACCTTTCAAGGTACAAGTTAATTTCGATATTCTTGTATTTGAAGGATAGATAGATACAGAAGACCTAGAAAAATGGTTAATTCTACTATAAGGTTATTTCTCTGTTCACAATTTTTCCGACAAAGAAAAGACCACCTTCGCACTCCTTAAAGCTCTCCCTCATGTCAAACATTGGTGGGAAACTTACTGGGAGTAAAGTTCCACAGAGGAGTCTGGAATATATGCAGACGATCCCACTCGGGATTTTTTTTGTGGATCCGGTAAAGGAACAGTATTACCATGTTAGCAACTATGAGGATCGGTACATGAGAAGGACCACACTGCGGCAAGAGAGGGGCCAAGCAGTTCCGGATTTTACCAGTACCTTCCATGCCTTGCACACCAGGCTAGGTATCAAAGCCTCCGAGCAATAATTCGTTCTGAAATACTGTGGGGCTCTACACAGATACATCCAGACTGAAATGGATTTTTTTGACATCTCATCACTCAGAGCTGCTTATCCATATGTTGTTAAAATTGAGCAGAAATTTAAGCACCAAAACAAACGGGAATTCGGGTCTGCAAATTCGCAACAACTAAAGTATGACAAAGACGGCCTTAACAAACAGTCTCCTGAAAGCTAGTCCAAGACACAGGAAAAGAAGGGTCACGGGATGACAAAGAAGGACATCGGAAAATGGTGTGATTTCCACAAAATCCCCTAGCACAGTACCAATGAATGTCGCTCAAAATAGTCATTGGTGACCGAGATCAAAGACAAGGAGCCAAACCCTAATTCAAAATCCGATTCTGAAAATACTGGTAAAGGACAGATCATTGACACAGACCCGACTACTATTATCGCGACCACAGCAATTCAACTAGAAGAACCAACAGATCCTGAAGAGGGGGAGTGCCTTTTTCATTCACATATGTGGGTGAAGGGGGCCCCGCTGCATTTTATTGTTGATAGCAGAAGCCAAAAAAACTTCATCTCAGCAGAGGTCGTCAAAGAGTTTGGATTCTCGACAACACCACACCTGCAGCCATACAACATCAGATGGCTTCGGCAAGGACGAGATCTCCGTGTCAGCCAACAATGTCGATTGTCATATGACATTCAACCCTTCAAGGATGAGGTATTATGTGATGTTGCCCCACTGGATGTCTGTGACGTTCTCTTGGGCAAACCATATATGTAGAGACGCCATGATGTTTATGGGTCTCGATCCCGTAGTGTCATTGTTACTTTAGGGGGTCATCTCTACAGAATACCAGAGGTAGTACCAACTATTGTTCCACCTAAAAAGTGTCAAAAGGTAGTATCGCATACTGCAAAATTCAGCTTCTTCACAATCTGTTTAAAAGGGGAACAGAAGGACACTGCAACCACTACAGACTCACCCTCTGCACCTTCTATCCAAGAGAAGCAGGTCGAAAAGGATGCAGAAAAGCACAAAGATTCCTTCTAAACACCTTCCTTTCATTTAGCTTGACTTATTGAACAACCTCAGCTTCAACAGGTTCATGACAGACTTCCACAAACTAAGCAACGCGACGTCTCCAGCAATACAAGCAGCTCACCAAGATGCAGATCCAACAAACGATTTTCCCTCTCCCCTGGGAACTCAACGCAATGGATACCATTTCTTCCTAAGGATGGAGGATTGATCCAAGTGGATATCGGTGGCCACCCACCTTTTTCGACTGGCTCAAAACATTTTCTGGCAATTTTTGCAACCTACTATTTTTAGCAGGTTTTAACTTCCGGGACCATTTTGAGGGCCTAAATGAATTTTTTTCGAGAGGAGTCTGGAATATATGGGGCCGATCCCACTTGGGATTTTTTTGTGGATGCGGTAAAGGAATAGTATTACCCTGTTGGGAACTATGAGAACCAGTACATGAGATGGACCACACTGCGGCAAGAGAGGGGCCAAGCAGTTCTGGATTTCACCAAAACCTTCCATACTTTACGCACCAAGCTGGGTATAAAAGTCTCCGAGCGACATTTGGTTCTGAAATACCGTGGGGATCTACACATATACATCCATACTGAAATGGATTTTTTGGACATCTCATCACTCGATGCTACTTATCGATATGCTGTTAAAATTGAGCAGAAATTTAAGCACCAGAACAAACGGTAATTTGGGTCTGCAAATTCACAACAACAAAAGTATGACAAAAATGACCCTAACAAATAGTCTCCTGAAAGCCAATCCATGACACAGGAAAAGAAGGGTCACGGGAAGACAAAGAAGGACACTGGAAAATGGTGTGATTTCCACAAAAGCCCCTGGAAAAGCACTGAGGAATGCTGCTCAAAACAGTCGTTGGTGGCCGAGATCAAAGACAAGGAACCAAACCATGATTCAGAATCCGATTCTGAAAATACTGGTAAAGGACAGATCATTGACGCAGACCCCACTGCTATTGTCGTGACCACAGAAATTAAACCAGAAGAACCAACAAATCCTGAAGAGGGGGAGCACCTTTTTCATTCACAGATGTGGGTGAAGGGGACCCTGCTGCATTTTATTGTTGATAGCGGAAGCCAGAAAAACCTTATCTCAGCAGAGGTCGTCAAACAGTTGGGATTGTTGACAACACAACACCCGCAGCCATACAACATCAGGTGGCTTCGGCAAGGATGAGATCTCTATGTCAGCCAACAGTGTCGATTGTCATACGACATCCAACCCTTCAAGGATAAGGTATTATGTGATGTTGCCCCACTGGATGTCTGTGATGTTCTCTTGGGCCAACCATATATGTGGAGACGCCATGATGTTTATGAGTCTCGACCCCGTAGTGTCATTGTTACTTTAGGGGGTCATCTCTACAGAATACCAGAGGTAGTCCCAACTATTGTTCCACCTAAAAAGTGTCGAAAGGTAGTATCTCATACTGCGAAATTCAGCTTCTTCACAATCTGTTCAAAAGGGGAACAGAAGGACACTGCAACCTCTACAGACTCGCTCCCTGCACCTTCTATCCAACAGAAGCAGGTCAACAAGGTTGCAGCAAAGCGCAAAGATTCCTTATACACACCTTCCTCTCATGTAGCTCGACTTGTTGAACAACCTTTGCTTCAACAGGTTCATGACAGACTTCCACAAACTAAGCAGTGCGACGTCTCCAGCAATACAAGCAACTCACCAAGATGCAGATCCAAAAAATGTTTTTCCCTCTCCCCCAGGAACTCAACGCAATGGAGACTATTGCTTCCTAAGGAGGGAGGATTGATCCAGGTGGGTATCACTGGCCACCCACATTTTTCGACTGGCTCAAAACAATTTTCTGTTAATTTTTGCAACCTACTATTTTTAGCAGGTTTTAACTTCCGGAACCATTTTGAGGGCCTAAATGACGTTTTCTCAATATCAAGGTTCTCAGTGTTAGTTGAAGGCATGACTGAACTCCCAAAATGAATCTCCTCTACGATATCTTTCCAACGAGCTATCATACGCCTAAAACGGAAATCGCATGCAAAAGTTACGACCCCGGGAAGTTGATGTACTAACTTACCCAAACAGGGCCCACATGACTTTTGGCACTTCATCTCCTAGGGTTAGGTTTTTGGATGTCTAAGGTTTTTGGCATTCCTGTTTATTGTAAAAAGGCCTTTAGAGCCTCATTGTAATCATCGTCTTGTGAATGCGAGTAGCCGTCACATCTCTTCTCGGAGATAAGCTGCCACCATTCTAGCGAGTCTTTCACTCTGTATTTTTACAGGCTCTGTACATTTCTTTCATTAATAGAAATCATGTATTACTGTATCTCTGTGTTTATGGTTGCATATCTAATATATTTTTGTTATATTATTGGATATACGCGATATCTCTGTGAATTTCTTTATTATATCTCCGCTCTCATTTCGTGCCAAAAAAAATCCGGATCAGTTGTATCAGAGTCGGCTCCTCTAGATCATTTTTTCAGTGCATGTCCCCGACGAGGTCCGAGTATCGCAAGTTGGGTCTTGAGCTTGTCTCTCTTGAATAAAATCTCTCTCGCACACCCAAGAAACCCTCAATGGTGGAAGAAAATAAAAACGACAGAGCAAACGATCCCATCAATCTATTACTTGAGCAAGCTCTCACGAGATAGAGGAACGAAATGATGGAGAATTTTTCCCAGATACTTAAACGTCTGCCGATAGCATCAGGCACATCTTCATCAAGCGTCCACTTTGGGGGCACCTCGCCTTTCAAGGTACAATTTAATTTTGATATTCCTGTATTTGAAAGACAGATAGATGCAGAAGCCCTAGAAAAATGGTTAACTCTACTAGAAGGTTATTTCTCTGTTCACAATTTTTTCGACAAAGAAAAGACCACCTTCACACTCCTTAAAGCTCTCCCTCATGTCAAACATTGGTGGGAAACTTACTAGGAGAAAAGTTCCATAGAGGAGTCTGGAATATATGGGGTCGATCCCACTTGGGAATTTTTTGTGGATGCAGTAAAGGAACAGTATTACCCTGTTGACAACTATGAGGACCGGTACATGAGATGGACCACACTACAGAAAGAGAGAGGCCAAGCAGTTCTGGAGTTCACCAATATCTTCCATACCTTACGCACCAAGATGGGTATCAAAGACTCCAAGCGACATTTGGTTCTGAAATACCGTGGGGCTCTACACAGATACATCCAGTCTGAAATGGATTTTTTGGACATCTCATCACTCGGTGCTACTTATCGATATGCTATTAAACTTGAGCAGAAATTTAAGCACCAGAACAAATGGAAATTTGGGTCTGCAAATTCGAACCAAAATATGACAAAGGTGGCCCTAAGAAACAGTCTCTCGAAAGCCAGTCCAAGACACAGGAAAAGAAGGGGCATGGGAATACAAAGAAGGACACCAGAAAATGGTGTGATTTCCATGAAAGCCACTGTCACAGCAAGAATGAATGTCGCTCAAAACAGTCATTGGTGGTCGAGACCAAAGACAAGGAGCCAAACCCTGATTCAGAATCTGATTCTGAAAATACTGGTAAAGGATAGATCATTGACACAAACCCCATTGCTATTGTCGCGATTGTAGCAATTTAACCAGAAGAACCAACAGATCCTGAAGAGGGGGAGGGTGTTTTTCACTCACAGATGTGGGTGAAGGGGACCCCGCTGCATTTTATTGTTGATAGCGGAAGCCAAAAAAAGCTCATCTCAGCAGAGGTTGTCAAGCCGATGGGATTCTCGACAACACCACACCTGCAGCCATACAACATCGGGTGGCTTCGGCAAGGATGATATCTCTGTGTCAGCCAACAGTGGTGATTTTCATATGGAATCCAACCCTTCAAAGATGAGGTATTATGTGATGTTGCCCCACTGGATGTCTGTGATGTTCTCTTGGGCCAACCATATATGTGGAGACGCCATGTTGTTTATGAGTCTCAACCCCGTAGTGTCATTGTTACTTTAGAGGTCATCCCTACAGAATACCAGAGGTAGTTCCAACTATTGTTCCACCTAAAAAGTGTCCAAAGGTAGTATCTCATACTACAAAGTTCAGCTTCTTCACAATCTATTCAAAAGGGGAACAGAAGGACACTACAACCACTATAGCCTTGCCCCCTGCACCTTCTATCCAATAGAAGCAGGTCGACAAGGTTGTAGAAAAGCACAAAGATTCCTTCTACACACCTTCCTCTCATGTAGCTCACCTTGTTGAACAACCTCAGCTTCAACAGGTTCATGACAGACTTCCACAAACTAAGCAGTACGACATCTCCAGCAATACAAGCAGCTCACCAAGATGCAAATCCAACAAATATTTTTCCCTCTCCCAGGGGAACTCAACGCAATGGATACCATTGCTTCCTAATGGAGGATTGATCCAGGTGGATATCGGTGGCCACCCACCTTTTCTGACTGGCTCAAAACAATTTTCTGGCAATTTTGGCAACCTACTATTTTTAGCAGGTTTTAATTTCCGGGGACATTTTGAGGGCCTAAATGAAGGTTTTTCAATATTGAGGTTCTTAATGATAGTCAAAGGAATGATTGAGCCCCCAAAATGAATCTCCTCGATGATACCTTTCCAACGAGCTATCATACTGATCCAGGTGGATATTGGTGGCCACCCACCTATTCCACTTGGACCCCCACCATTTCTTCTTTCAGTTTTTCAGTTTTCGCACAGTTTACTATTTTTAGCAGTTTTTTTCGGGTTTTGAACTTTCGGGGCCATTTTAAGGCCCTAAACGATGTTTTTTTGGGTATGTTTTTGTTCTCAAAATAGCATCTAACAATGTTATTTTGTCTTGAACATTGTAGGCCTCGGATAGATCTTTCCAATGAGCTATCATACGCCTAAAACGGAGATCGTATGCAAAAGTTACGACCCCGGGAAGTTGATGCACCAACTTACCCAAACGGGGCCCACATGACTTTTGGCGCTTCATCTCCCAAGGTTAGGTTTTTGGATGTCTAGGACTTTTGGCATTCCCGTTTATTGTAAAAGGGCCTTCAGAGCCTCATTGTAATCATCTTCTCACGGATGCGAGTAGCGGCCACATCTCTTCTCAGAGATAAGCTACCAACGCCCTAGTTAGTTTATTTCCATTCTGTCTGTAAGCATATTTCAATAATTTGTTATTAATGAAATGAAGTCTTATTTCCGTTGCATCTCTGTGTTTATGTGTATTTCTGTATTTCATTGTGTTCCTACATAAATCTGGATCAGTGGTATCAAACCGGTCTGCTCATTCTCGATCCTTTTTTGCATGTCCCCAACGAGATCGGGGTATAAGGAGTTGGGGCTCGATATGGTTGAACCTTTGCAAGATCATCCTCGCAAACCCCGACGACCGCCCATGGGGGAAGAAAAGAAATATGAGGGAGCAGGAGATCCTATCAAAATGTTGCTTGAGGAGGCCCTCGAGAA
>ML777641.1:316795-365953 GCA_009831015.1 Picea engelmannii
GCCTCAGTCGACCACCCATCGTGGCGCTAAGCACTGTGCTCAACTCTTGTGGGCACGAGACTTCCAATTGGCTGCTTCTCTACACAAGTGATCCAAAATTCAGCCACACATACAATACACTCTTGGAGGGTAAGAAATTTCCCAATTTTCACCTCCAGGATGCCCTGCTTTGTCACTTGGAACACCTTTGTGTTCCTTCAAGCGAGCATGCCAAGATGATTTGGGAGGCGCACTACAGTCGAGTCATTGGGCATTTCGGGGTCGAGAAAACCATGGCAGTACTGCAAAGGTATTTCTATTGGCCGAACCTTCGACAAGATGTCGGGAAGTACATCAAGTCCTACACTTCTTGCGCCATTGCCAAACCGACCATCAAGAAGCAAGGCATCTTTACTCTGCTTCCTACCCCTATTCGACCTTGGGAATCCATCTCTATGGATTACATGTCGGGCCTTCCTTCTACTAAGCATGGCAATGACTATGTTTTTGTGGTCCTCGGCCGATTCTCGAAGATGTCCATTATGATGGATTGCAAGAAGAATATCACAACAGAAGCCACTGCTAAACTCTTCTTTGAACGAGTGTGGGTACACTTTGGGATCCCACAGTCTATCATCTCAGATCAGGATAGTAGGTTCCTTAGTACATTTTGGTCCAGCCTCTGGTCGATGTTGGACACCAAGTTCACCAAGTCCACAGTTTTCCATCCGTAAACTGATGGCCAGACAGAGGTCGTCAACCGGATGATCGTACACATTATGCGCATGTACAATTCAAAGCAGCCATGCACATGGGATGAGAGCCTCCCCTATGTACAACACAGCTACTATCGGGCTCTCCATAGCTCAAATAGCCACAGCCCCTTTCAAGTGGGCTTGGGGTTCCAGCCACTATGTCCCATTGACATAGCCATGCCATTTGTGGCTAGTCAGGAAGATTCAACTCATGTCCAGTCTGAGGCGAACAAGGAAAACAAATTCATTGAGCACATTCAACACATCCGCCAACAGGTTCATGACATCTTGGACAGAGCCAATGCTAAGTACAAGCAATGACATGATAAACATTGGGTGCCACACAACTTCCAAGTGGGCAACAAAGTGTGGCTACATTTGCAAAAGGAGCGCCTCGCTGGACCCCACCGCAAGCTTCGTCCGCTTCGATATGAGTCGTACACCCTCACCAAGGCTATAGGGGAAAATTCCTTTGAGCTCAGTATTCCACCATTCCTTGGTCTGCACCGAGTGTTCAATGTGGACCGCCTTCGGCCCTACTTTCCACCTCTACTAGACACATCCGACATGGCAGAACAACTCACACCAACATAGTTAAATATAGACTGCATGGAACAAGCCAGAACTGATAAGATCATGGATACACAGATCAATCACACCCGAATGTGAGTAGCCGTCACATCTCTTCTCGGAGATAAGCTACCAACATTCTAGCGAGTCTTTCACTATGTATTTTTATAGTCTCTGTACATTTCTTTCATTAATAGAAATCGTTTATTACTGTATCTCTTTGTTTATGGTTGCATCTCTGATATATTCAGTTATATTATTGGATAAACTCGATATCTCTGTGCATTTCTTTATTATATCTCCGCTCTCATTTCATGCCGAAAATAATCTGAATCAGTGGTATCAGAGTAGGCTTCTCTTGATCATTTTTCCAGTGCATGTCCCCGACGAGGTCCGAGTATAGCAAGTTGGGTCTCGAGCTTGTCTCTCTTGAAGACAATCGCTCTCGCACACCCAAGAAACCCTCAATGGCGGAAGAAAAGAAAAACGACGGAGTAGACAATCCCATCAATCTGTTACTTGAGAAAGCTCTCACGTGACAGAGGGATGAAATGATGGAGAATTTTTCCCACATCCTTAAATGCCTGCCAATAGCATCAAGCGCATCTTCATCAAGCAACCACCTTGGAGGCACCTCGCCTTTCAAGGTACAAGTTAATTTTGATATTCTTGTATTTGAAAGACAGATAGATGCAGAAGCCCTAGAAAAATGGTTAACTCTACTAGAAGGTTATTTCTCTGTTCACATTTTTTTCGACAAAGAAAAGACCACCTTCACACTCCTTAAAGCTCTCCCTCATGTCAAACATTGGTGGGAAACTTACTAGGAGAAAAGTTCCACAGAGGAGTCTGGAATATATGGGGTCGATCCCACTTGGGATTTTTTTGCGGATGCGGTAAAGGAACAATATTACCCTGTTGGAAACTATGAGGACCGGTACATGAGATGGACCACACTGCGCCAAGAGAGGGGCCAAGCATTGTCGAAGTTCACCAATACCTTCCATACCTTGCGCACCAAACTGGGTATCAAAGACTCCGAGCGGCATTTGGTTCTGAAATACCGTGGGGCTCTACACAGATACATCCAGACTGAAATGGATTTTTTTGGACATCTCATCACTTGGTGTTGCTTATCGATATGCTGTTAAAATTGAGCAGAAATTTAAGCACCAGAAAAAATGGTAATTCGGGCCTACAAATCCGCAACAACCAAAGTATGACAAAGACGTCCCTAACAAATAGTCTACCGAAAGTCGGTCCAAGACACAAGAAAAGAAGGGTCAGGGGAAGACAAAGAAGGACATTGGAAAATGGTGTGATTTCCACAACAGCCCCTGGCACAACAACGAGGAATGTCGCTCAAAATAGTCATTGGTGGTTGAGATCAAAGACAAGGAGACAAACCCTGATTCTGAATCTGATTCTGAATCTGATTCTGAAAATACTTGTAAAGGACAAATCATTGACGCAAACCCCACTGTTGTTGTGGCGACCGCAGCAATTCAACCAGAAGAACCAACAAATCCTTAAGAGGGGGAGCACCTTTTTAATTCACATATGTGGGTAAAGGGGACCCCGCTGCATTTTATTGTTGATAGCGGAAGCCAGAAAAACCTCATTTCAGTAGAGGTCATCAAATAGTCGAGATTGTCGACAAAACCACACCCGCATCCATACAACATCGAGTGGCTTCGGCAAGGACGATATCTTCGTGTCAACCAACAATGTCGATTGTCATACGGCATCAAACCCTTCAAGGATGAGGTATTATGTGATGTTGCCCCATTGGATGTCTGTGATGTTCTCTTGGGCCAACCATATATGTGGAGACACCATGATGTTTATGAGTCTTGACCCCGTAGTGTCATTGTTACTTTAGGGGGTCATCTCTACAGAATACCAGAGGTAGTTCCAACTATCGTTCCACCTAAAAAGTGTCCAAAGGTAGTATCTCATACTGCGAAATTCAGCTTCTTCACAATCTGTTCAAAAGGGGAACAGAAGGACACTGCAACCACTATAGACTCACCCCATGCACCTTCTATCCAACAGAAGCAGGTCGACAAGGTTGCAGCAAAGCACAAATATTCCTTCTACACACCTTCCTCTCATGTAGCTCGGCTTGTTGAACAACCTTAGCTTCAACAGGTTCATGACAGACTTCCACAAACTAATCAACACGATGTATCCAACAATACAAGCAGCTCACCAAGATGAAGATCCAACAAACGCTTTTCCCTCTCCCCTGGAAACTCAACGCAATGGAGACCATATCTTCCTAAGGAGTTAGGATTGATCCAAGTGGATATCGATGGCCACCCACCTTTTTCGACTAGCTCAAAACAATTTTCTAGCAATTTTTGCAACCTACTATTTTTATCAGGTTCTAACTTACAGGAACATTTTGACGGCCTAAATGAAGTTTTTTGTAGATATAGGTTCTCAATGATAGTTGAAGGCATGACTGAGCCCCCAAAATGAATCTCCTCGATGATACCTTTCCAAAGAGTTATCATACGCCTAAAACGGAGATCGTATGCAAAAGTTACAACACCGGGAAGTTGATGTACTAACTTACCCAAACGAGCCCCACATGACTTTTGGGGCTTCATCTCCTAGGGTTAGGTTTTTGGATGTCTAGGGTTTTTGGCATTCCTGTTTATTGCAAAAATTCCTTTAGAGCCTCATTGTAATCATCTTCTTGCGAATGCGAGTAGCCGTCACATCTCTTCTCGGAGATAAGTTGTCACCATTCTAGAGAGTCTTTCACTCTGTATTTTTACAGTCTCTGTACATTTCTTTCATTAATAGAAATTGTGAATTACTGTATCTCTGTGTTAATTGGTTGCACATCTAATATATTTATGTTATATTATTGGATATATGTGATATCTCTATGCATTTCTTTATTATATCTCCAGTCTCATTTCGTGCCGAAAATAATGAGGATCAGTGGTATCAGAATAGGTTGCTCTTGATCATTTTTTCAGTGCATGTCCCCGACGAGGTCCGAGTATATCAAGTTGGGTCTCGAGCTTGTCTCTCTTGAATAAAATCTCTCTCGCACACCCAATAAACCCTCAATGGCGGAAGAAAAGAAAAATGACGGAGTAGACGATCCCATCAATCTGTTACTTGAGCAAGCTCTCATGCAACAGAGGGACGAAATGATGGAGAATTTTGCCCACATCCTTAAACGTCTGTCGATAGCATCAGGTGCATCTTCATCAAGCAACCACTTTGGGGGCACCTCTCCTTTCAAGGTACAAGTTAGTTTTTATATTCTTGTATTTGAAGGACAGATAGATGTAGAAACCCTAGAAAAATGGTTAACTCTACTAGAAGGTTATTTCTCTGTTCACAATTTTTCCGACAAAGAAAAGACCACCTTCGCACTCCTTAAATCTCTCCCTCATGTCAAACATTGGTGGGAAACTTACTAGGAGAAAAGTTCCATGGAGGAGTCTGGAATATATGGGGTCGATCCCACTTGGGATTTTTTATAGAGTCGGTAAAGGAACAGTATTACCCTGTTCGAAACTATGAGTTCCGGTACATGAGATGGACCACACTGCAGCAAGAGATGGGCCAAGTAGTTCCAAAGTTCACCAATACCTTCCATACCTTGCACACCAAGCTGGGTATCAAAGACTCTGAGAGACATTTGGTTCTGAAATACCATTTGGCTCTACACAGATACATCCAGAATAAAATGGATTTTTTGGACATCTCATCACTCGGTGCTGCTTATCGATATGCTATTAAAATTGAGCAGAAATTTAATCACCAGAACAAACGGTAATTCGGGTCTGCAAATTCGAACCAAAGTATGACAAATACTGTCCTAACAAATAGTCTCCCAAAAGCCAGTCCAAGACACAGGAAAAGAAGGGTCACGGGAAGACAAAGATGGACACCAGAAAATGGTGTGATTTCCACAAAATCCCATGGCACAGCACCGATGAATGTCGCTCAAAACAGTCATTGGTGGCTGAGATAAAAGACAAGGACCCAAACCCTGATTCTAAATCTGATTCTAAAAATACTGGTAACAGACAGATCATTAACACAACCCCCACTACTATTGCCGTGACCGGAACAATTCAACCAGAAGAACCAACAGATCCTGAAGAGGGGGAGCACCTTTTTCACTCACAGATGTGGGTGAACGGGACCCCGCTACATTTTATTGTTGATAGCGGAATACAAAAAAACCTCATCTCAGCAGAGGTCGTCAAACAGTTCGGATTGTTGAAAACACGACACCCGTAGCCATACAACATCGGGTGGCTTCGGCAAGGACGAGATATCTGTGTGAGCCAACAGTGCCAATTGTCATACGGCATCCAACCCTTCAAGGATGAGGTATTATGTGATGTTGCCCCACTGGATGTCTGTGATGTTCTCTTGTGCCAACCATATATGTGGAGACGCCATGCTTTTTATGAGTCACGACCCTGTAGTGTCATTGTTACTTCAAGGGGGTCATCTCTATAGAATACCAGAGGTAGTTCCAACTATTGTTCCACCTAAAAAGTGTCGAAAGGTAGTATCTCATACTGCAAAATTCATCTTCTTCACAATCTGTTCAAAAGGGGAACAAAAGGACACTGCAACCACTACAGCCTCGCCCCTTGCACCTTCTATCCAACAGAAGCAGGTCGACATGGTTGCAGCAAAGCGCAAAGATTCCTTCTACACACCTTCCTCTCATATAGCTTGACTTGTTGAACAACCTTAGCTTCAATAGGTTCATGACAGACTTCCACAAACTAAGCAGCGCAACGTCTCCAGCAATACAAGCAGCTCACCAAGATGCAAATCCAACAAACGCTTTTCTCTCTCCCTCGGCAACTCAACGCAATGGAGAACATTACTTCCTAAGGAGGGAGGATTGATCCAAGTGGATATTGGTGGCCACCCACCTTTTCTGACTGGCTCAAAATAGTTTTTTGGCAATTTTTGCAACCTACTATTTTTAGCAGGTTTTAACTTCCAGGGCCATTTTGAGGGACTAAAGGAATTTTTTTCGAGATAGAGGTTCTCAATGATGGCTAAAGGTGTGATTGAGCCCCCAAAATGAATCTCCTCAAAGATACCTTTCCAACGAGCTATCATACGCCTAAAACGGAGATCGTATGCAAAAGTTATGACCCAGGGAAGTTGATGTATTAACTTACCCAAACGGGGCCCACATGACTTTTGGCGCTTCATCTCCTAGGGTTAGGTTTTTGGATGTCTAGGTTTTTTGGCATTCTTGTTTATTGTAAAAAGGCCTTCAGAGCCTCATTGTAATCATCTTCTTGTGAATGCGAGTAGCCATGACATCTCTTCTCGGAGATAAGCTGCCACCATTTTAGCGAGTCTTTCAATCTGTATTTTTACAGTCTCTGTACATTTCTTTCATTAATATAAATCATGTATTATTGTATCTCTATGTTTATGGTTGCATCTCTGATATATTTCTGTTATATTATTGGATATACGCGATATCTCTATGCATTTATTTATTATATCTCTGCTCTCATTTCGTGCCGAAAATAATCTGGATCAGTGGTATCAAAGCAGGCTGCTCTTGATCGTTTTTTCAGTGCATGTACCAGACGAGGTCCGAGTATAGAAAGTTGGGTCTCAAGCTTGTCTCTCTTGAATACAATCACTATTTCACACCCAAGAAACCCTCAATGGAGGAAGAAAATAAAAACGATGGAGAAGACGGTCCCATCAATCTGTTACTTGAGCAAGCTCTCACGCGACAGAGGGACGAAATGATGGAGAATTTTACCCATATCCTTAAATGCCTGCCAATAGCATCAAGCGCATCTTCATCAAGTGGACACTTTGGAGACACCTCACCTTTCAAGGTACAAGTTAATTTTGATATTCTTGTATTTGAAGGACAGATAGATGCAGAAGCCCTAGAAAAATGGTTAACTCTACTAGAAGGTTATTTCTCTATTAACAATTTTTCCAAAAAATAAAAGATCACCTTCGCACTCCTTAAAGCTCTACCTCATGTCAAACATTGGTGGGAAACTTGCTGGGAGAAAAGTTCCACAGAGGAGTCTGGAATATATGGGGCCGATCCCACTTGGGATTTTTTTGTGGATGCGGTAAAGGAACAGTATTACCCTTTTGGCAGCTATGAGGACCGGTACATGAGATGGACCACACTGCGGCAAGAGAGGGGCCAAGCAATTCTAAATTTCACCAATACCTTCCATACCTTGCCCACCAAGCTAGGTATCAAAGACTCTGAGAGACATTTGGTTCTGAAATACCGTGGGGCTCTACACAGATACAGCCAGACTGAAATGGATTTTTTGGACATCTCATCACTCGGTGTTGCTTATCGATATGCTGTTAAAATTGAGCAGAAATTTAAGCACGACAACAAACATGAATTCGGGTCTGAAAATCCGCAACAACCAAAGTATGACAAAGACTGTTATTGGATAAATCCTTAAGTGCAGACACAAACCGATCTCCCTAGATCCACCTGGATCTAGAACAAAGCAAGACAGAACATGACTCTTTCCCTAGATTCTAACCATTGAATTAAATAGGATGCAAGAACAAAGAACATACCTTATGAGCACTTCCTTTGGTCTTTGTTGCTCCCGCTTCGCTCCAGTGCTCTTGTACAGTCAATACCAAAACAATACAAACCAATCGAAGTGAAGAAAGAACAATCTATTCAACAATCAATCTATGTATATGATCAAGGAGTTATACAGTAAAGTGGAACTAGCTTTATGGGAAAGGGATATATTACTGTATCATATTAATGGAAAGTAAATATTACAACCTGAGCCTTGATGTTGCAAACTTCCTTTCGATGACCCTTGGCTCTAACACACACACTTTCTCACTTGCATGAAGAAGATCAACCACCTTTGATAAACTTGCTGGAGTCTCCTAGCTGTTGTAGCTTCAGTCCTTCACACAATCTTTCACCAATTATCCAATGAATCTTACTTAACCTTGTTTGCTTCTCCTTCTTACTTAACCTTTTCCATGAGAATTCCCTCAATATATAGGAGAGAATGAATTAGTTACTTAGATAAGAATGATCCCAAAATATCAGGGAACCCAGTACTAGGATAACCATTCGAATGCCATCTCATCATTTTAGAAGATTCCCTTCTAGAAGCATCGAGAACTCATTTTTTTCCCTTCTTTAGAAAGAGTTCGCACCCTAGCAGTTCAACACAGTGCGAACTTCTCGCACCCTGGCTTAAGGCAGCCTGCGAGAATCATGCATTCTCGCAGGCAAATATACTAGCAGCCTGTGAACATTCCTCAAAAATGTGATTTCTGGAAAGAGATGAAGGTAACTTTTCTCAGGAGAAAGTTACAATGAAGAGCCTGAGTACACCATCATCAATACATCATCATGAAGACCAAAATCATGGGTAACAGAATTCCCCCCAAAGTATGAGGTTGGAACCAGTGACGGCTGAGAGACTTTGTAAGTTACATGTGTGTGTCGAGAACCAGGAGCACATCTAATCGGAAACCTGCGAACAACCAAGCATCTGTAGAATATCATATATACCAATTCTGAGATAGGAATTCCCATACTCAGATCACATACTGATGATATTATAGACATGGGTCATGGCCACCAATCATACACTATGGATCCATGCCTTCAAAATATAGCATAGCCACCGGAATACATTGTGGATCTATGTGAGAAATTTTAAATCAAGACGACATAGCCACGAAACATACACAGTGGATCTATGTGTCGCAAATTATACATACTCCATCGCAACCTGGATCGCAAAGATAATATCCAGGGTCTTCAATCTCTTCGCCCAAAGTACGAATCTAACCATGTGATTACATGTGTTGAATTCGAACATGGTAGAAACCACTTGATTACCGATCAATGATGTAACCGTTAACAAGTGTGAGGGAAATCACCATTGATGTCAATGACTCCCAAGGTACCATAGTACAATCCATCGAGTGTGAATAAATGAGTTGATGTTGAACACCCGATGGAATATTTCGATCAGGGGTCAATGATGTAAACCCTCTGTCGAAAGCAAGGAAACCTACCATTGAGGTATGCAAGTTCCAAGGTACCAAATAATTTCTAATCCTTGATTTCGGATAATGAGCTGAAGTCAACGGAACAAAACTCGTCACAGGAGGGCCTTGATGTATCCCCCATCAATGACACGAAATGAGTAACAGAGTTTGAAGGTGAAACAGAGCATTTTGCAAATTGGACGAGACACAGGGAAGGCCGACACGGAAAGAATGGACAATTGCAGATGGCCGACTCAATATAAGTTTCAGATGGACTTCTCTTGAACATATGAATGACACGACCAAATATTTGGCAGCATTGACTCAAAGATGACACAGGGAATGACCTTGTAGCAAATCGATTGAGAGACAAATGGATTTCCCAAACCGGCTTCAAATGATGAATAGGGGGTGTCATGTTCAAGAGCGACACTTACTGCCAATCAATACGAAAATGAAACATATCCTTTTCCCAAATTTTCCCCCACCATTTCTGGCAAGTACCTCTTTATTTTTACGCAAGATTGAGGAGGATAACATATTCTTGTTGATATAAGCTCATCCTTCAGACGATTCCCTCGGAGTATTTTTAACGAACCCTAAGAAGGAGTGGTTCGGTCCCATCACGGGTCTGTCAATGTTTGGTTAACGAGTCTAGAGATAGAAAACTCGAAGGTTTTTCAAGATTATAGAGTTTGGAAAAACACTTAAAAGAGAACTCTCTCAGTTCCTTTTTCGTAAAATAGTCTGGACGAGACCAAAAAAGAGATAAATTATCGCTCACCAGATGCTTACTTCAAATACTTTATCGAGCGTGAAAATAGCAAGATCGCTCGGCGATCTTTTCATGTTTAGAGAGTCTGAAAAGAGCTTAAAGAGGACTCCAGGGGGGTTCATTTTTCGTATAACCTTGTGAGCCCGAAAAAGTGATAAAAGTATGCTCGATCACGTTATCATGTATTTACGAGCGCAAGAACGGACAAAAATGATGCTCGAGGTTTTATGTAAAAACCATAAAAAACAATCGAAAACACGCAATAACAAAGAAAAACATGTCCATATCCCTGTATTGAATCGTCAAAGTCATCATGCCTGCAAGAGTTACACTCATCATAACATTTGTGATTACGGTTTAATTGATAAATAATTATAAAAAACCCAAAATGATATAGTAAAAGTAAATAAAATAAGTAAATACTCTTTTTTACCATACCATTTTACATTTCCACTATTGAGCTCCAAAAAACCCCTCTTTTACCCTCCAAGTTTGGTGTCAATTTGCGGGAGCTACGAGAGACCATTCAGCGAGCCATCTGCGACATTAAGTTAAGCTCTTCGTCCTTGACATTTTCATGGTTGAAATTTGTGATTTCACTGGTTAAAAGTTTAGTTTTTAGTTGAGTTTTCAAGCCCTACAAGCGCGCTGCAATTCTCGCAGGCGGGCCATACGGGGCCTGCGAGAATGAGGCATTCTCGCAGGTGAGCCTTAAGCCACCTGTGAGGTTCTCGCACTGTGTCCATGGGGCACCTACGAGAACCGCAAAGCCCAAAAGAAATTTAAATTTTTAGCCAAAGAAAAATTTTCAAAGCATGAAAAAAGTTATTAATCCTCTTTTTGTGTTCCTTGTGCAGATAATTGGCCATCACCATGGTACTTGAGTGGCGTGAAAGGGAACATGAAGAGGATAATTCAATGGTCGAAAACCATCCACCTACCATAGCTGCTTTGAGAGATTGTGGGCTCTTAAAATACTTTCGCATCCCGGGCATGAGGGTCCAAGTCAGACTATTAGAGTATCTGGTGCATATGTGGGACCCAGATCAGTAGGTTTTTCATGTCGGAGATCACACATTGTCCATAGACATTGAGGACATATACTTTTTGACTGGATTGTCCTGATGCGGATACTATGTCATCTTGACCGGTAGTATAGGTGGTGGGCTAAAGATGAGTGAGTATTGCAATCAATACTATGTACCCAAGGCTGAAAGGAAAAAAGGAAAAGTGGCTATATGGGGGGTACAAGACTTGACCCTCCGCACTATCCTTTTTACTATAGCTCGGATGGCTGGGAGTTATGCTCCTCATATGGAATTACAAAGCTACTTCTAGTACGCCATCGAGTGTACTGAGCCTCGAGTATTCAACTGGGCAGATGTTGTGCTTCGCAGTATCAAGAAACAATTGACCAAATGTAGGCGAGGTGACCTGAAGAAATTCGGGTATGGATCTTTATTGGTGTCCTTCTTCCTTGAGAGGGTCCCCGTATTTAGACTACAGGTTGCGTGGAACATACCGGGTCCCAGGGATCCAAGGATGTTGAGATGGTGTCAGTTCATGGCCCGGCACGTAGCAGGACCGATCGTCAAGTACGATGATATTTTCTTTGACTGGCTTCAAACCCAGATGTTGATGGTCGATGACTACGCTTATGCCGGGTTGGATTTCTGAGGAGATCCGGACTTAGCACTACCAGAGGATACTCAGTGGGGTGACCTTGGTAAGAAGTACATGCATTTTCTCTTTTTAAATGTTTTTGAATTTTTATCATATTCAAATGTTTTTGTTTTTATATATTCATCCAAAGACTAATACAAAATCGTTTGTTGATAACACAGATGTTGGACCGTATAGACCTCCTGGCACTTCTCTCATCCAGCGACGAGGAGAGGTAGCGGCAGCACCACAGTATGCTGAGGATTATCAAGTAGTGGAACAAAATCTAGAGGGCCTTACTGCAGACATTCCAGATATGACTCTGGAAGAGGTTCCACGACGCGATCAGCGTCATACTGTAGGGGTATCAGTAGCTATGAGTCGACTTCTCCATAGGGATGCTAGGGAAGTCGTGTGTTACCATGAACGTCATCCATGACGTCACTTTGTAGAAGCTATAAGCTTCAATTTTTGATATTTTGGTCTTCGGACAATCTTTTTGTAAAAAATCTTTTGATCGTTATATATACAGATGACTTCTACCAGTTTACTTTATATTGTGTGAATTTTTATGTGTTTGATTTATAAATGATTCAAATGTATGTCCAATACATAATTAGCCAATGCATCTGTTAATGTATTTAGACATCTAGGAATATGTTGATATTCAATGTGATCAAAATAACGTTCCAAGAGGCGAATTCGCAAATACACCCGTAATAAAGGAGGACTTCGAATAGAGTAGATATTACTTAGTTGTAGTACTACAAGCTGCGAGTCAAGTCGCACAACCAAATGACGAATTCCAAGCGAGATAGCATCAACCAATAATTCAATAATTGTGCTATACTCTGCAATGTTGTTGGTCACACAGCTGAGGCACACACCTTGTAAAGATACAAGTTTGTTTTTTGGGGCATAGATTTCCCACGCAGCGGACACAAGGTTCTGAGTACTACGGCTAGCGCCATCAGCAAAGCCAATATAGGGTAGCGAAAACTCCGACATCTGGAAATCAAACACAACATCACATAAGGGAAGAGACCAGATAACGACAAAAGAAAACTATAGTAACACACACAAAGTATGATACATTAAAATACAGGTACTTGTGCACAAATTATTTATGCATAGTACTTCTTCAAGTACAACCCATTCTTGGGTTCACTCAAAGGGATACCATCGTAATCTACCATCTCATATGCTCCTTTTTCCAAAACTCGGCGAAAAATATAAGGACCTCGCCACATTGATTTGAATTTCCCAGCTCCTAACACATCTCAATCATGTTCATAGAGAAGAACAAGATCACCTTCAGATAAAATGTGAGGCTTGACATGCTTGTCATATTGTGCCTTGACACGTTTTTTCTAGGCTTCTATTACTAGAGTGGCGTCACGTCGAGTTTCATCTAATCGCATTAGATACAATAGACGTTCTTCTTCAGTATAAGTGTTGGGTAAGATTTCTACAGCTAGCTTCAGAGAGGGTATCACACATTCTATAGGAAGAATGGCTTCCACACCATAAACTAATCGAAAAGGCGTAAACCTAGTAGCGGATTTGACATATGTCCGGTATGCCCACAATGTCGAGAACAACATTTTGTGCCAACTTGTTTTATGAATTCCTATCATCTATCGGAGCATAGTTATTAGAACTTTGTTGATTGCTTCGACTTGACCATTAGCTTGTGGATAATAGGGCATTGAGTTATCATGGCGAAGACCCAACTTTTTCGTAAGTTCAGACATCATAAAATTCCTAAAGTGGCTACTGTGATCAGTGACGATAGCTTGGGGAACACCAAAACGAGCTATGATGTGATTAAAAAGAAACAACGTTGCATTCTTTCCAGTATTATCGAATGTCGGCATCACCTCGGCCCATTGCATAAAATAATCAACAGCTACAATAATGTAACCATGCCCCCCAGCCAAGTGAGGGTGACATGTCATGAAATCGATGCCCCATTTCGCAAAAGGACCAACTGAGACCACAGGGTGAAAAGGAGTAGGATGTGACCGAATTTTCTGATTGTAGGTCTGGCAGGCATGGCATTTCTGAACGGCAGTAATGCAGTCATGAAACAAAGAAGGCCAAAAATATCCTGCACGTAAGATCTTCTGGGCAGTAGCATACCCATACATATGACCACCACATGCTCTAGAATGGTAGTCATTCAGAGCTTTCTCAGCTTCGTCAAATGTTAAACAACGTCGAAAAACAGAGTCAATTCCCCGACGGTAAAGAGTATCCCCGAGGATAATGTATTAACGAGCTTGATAGCGTATGCGACGTCATTCAGTACTAGACAAAACAGGCTGGAAAGTCTGGGTTTGGAGATATATAATGATACCCCCATACCAAATATCATCAGTGCTAATAAGGAAAAGAGATTCATCGGGTAATGAATCTACTGCTACATTTTCCGTTGCAGAATGAGGAAAATCACATTGGACGGCTTGAACGCAAGCCAAAGCCAGTTTTTCGACATGTTGATACTTGATTTTAGTTGGTGTGAGACTTCGACTCAAGTAGTAAACAACATGTTTGTCGTGCGCATCATCCTCTTGAACGAGAACCATGCCAATAGTGTACTCTGAGGCAGCAAGATAAAGGAAATAATCGCGACTGTAATCGGGAGGAAAGAGAAGCAGAGCTCGCGTGAGGGACAACTTTAAAGCTTCAAAAGCATTGTTGGCAATGGTATCCCAGACGAACTCTGAATCTTTCTTTAATAGCCGCGTAAAACCACGAGTGATCTCGGCATAATTAGGAATAAAACGACGAAGAAAGTTTGTTTTCCCCTGCAAACTTTACAACTAGCGCAGTGTAGAAGAAGGAGGGAGATTAAGAATCGCCTCAACCTTAATAGGATCCAGCCGGATTCCTTGACGTGAAACGATAAAACCTAGAATACGACCAGATTCTATGCAAAAAACGCATTTATGAGGATTTAAACGTATACGATAGAACTGACAGCGAACGAAAATGGCTCGGAGGTGGGAAGGGTGATCGACTCTATGCATAGAATGAGTGGGTAAATCGTCCAAATAGGGTTGAACGATATGCTTAATATCATGAAAAGCATAAGACATAGCACGTTGAAACGTCGCGCCAACATTCTTAAGACCAAAAGGGAGTTTCCTATAGGAAAAAGTACCCCAAGGACAAATAAAAGAAGTTTTATGTTGATCCTCAGGAGCAATGTTAATTTGATTATAGCCAGAGAAACCATCCATGAGAGAGAAGATTTCACTTCCGGCGTAGTCATCGACAATCTGATCGACGAAGGGGGTAGGAAAGTTGTCCTTGGGACAAGCTTTGTTAATATCCCTATAATCAACACATACACGAATACTGCCGCCTTTTTTGTCAATCGGGACAGGATTGGAAACCCATTCTGTAAGAGCCACCGGATAAATAAAGCTGGCTTTCAAAAGTTTTTCAACTTCTAGTTTGATAGCAACCGCTTTACGTGGGTGAACTCGACGAAGGCGTTGTCGGACAGGTTTAGCTCTAGGGTATGTCCTTATCTCATGTATAACAATAGCAGGGTCGATACCTAGCATCTCTTCGTAGCTCCAGGCGAAGATGTCACAAAATTCTTTGAACAGAGATGTATAGGTGACGATTTCATCTGAAGAACACGAAGCTCCAATATGGACATTTTCGACTATCCCAGGTTTTATGGATATGTCAATGGGAATCGTGGGCGAGATATTACTTAAATTCCCCTTAGCAAACACATCATGTGAAGTCGGGGGAACCGTCGATATGACAACAACGGTCGACGGAGTCGAAATCCGTTGGTAGTTCTCAAGAGTTTGTTGCTCGAGAAAAAGTATGGAATGATGATGGCCATCATCCCAAGGGGTGTCCTCCATGACGGACATGATCATCTTGTCAGTGGGAAAAATAACACGAAAAGGATCGGGAGACAACTCATCAAGAGAGGGGGTAGAAGGTGTTGTCGATTGAATGGCCTGATAAGCAAACTAAACCGGACTTAACGGCATTGCGTCGCCGAAATGAAGATGATCTCCAGGGTCAGGGACAATCCAAGGGTCAAAAGACACAGGAAGTTCATGAGGCATGGTGGAAATCATGTTGATAGAAGCAACTGACGGGCGTGGAACATCGGGTGGTGGAATGGGGAAAGTACCCATTAACGAGGAATCCTTTAAAAGGCCTACACCGACATTCTCATAACCCGGTGGGGTTTTAGCAATAAATGGCACGTTGCCAGTACGGGTATCAGAATTGAAGAAGGCAAGTTGGTCAACTGTAACAACCTTTCCTTGATGAGGGAAACGTACTACACAGAAAAGTGTTGACACAACGGCGCACATGGAATCGATCCAGCTACGGCTAAGTAAAAGATTATAATCAAGAGGAGCATCAAATACTTCCACTTCAACTTGGACCATCTTACCTTCTAGTGTAATGGGAAATGAAGGAAGAACACCGTAAGGCTTAAAACCAGAGCCATTGAAGGCTTTAAGAGTGTTTTATGATTCATTCAAGGGAGGAGATCCAATGGATTTCCAACAAGCAAAAGACATTACACACGTTGAGACACCCTCGTCGATAACAGTTCAGAAAATGTTCTTGTCAGAGACAACAACCTATATCTGGAACGTGAGTTGAGGGGGTAACCTTGGAATGTGATCATCCAAGTAAAAGACTATCAAATTCGTATATGTCAGGTCAATTCCACCTATAGCTTTCAACAGTGCCTTCCGTTGTGCAGGACAAGACTGAAGGACTTCAAAGGCTGACATCGCGGAAGGTGCATGGGCCAGATCTTCCACAATACTATAGTTATGGGCCGCACGAGCATGAGGATTGAAAGACGATTTCCTAACGACACCTTTTGGGGGTGGTCGCAGAACTGTATCAAGGCTCGGTCGTTCGAGATGAAGAGAATTGTTAATAGGTGGAGTCGTGGGAGATGGTTGTACCAAAATAGGAGGTAAATCGTCAACCTTCTCCTTAGATGGAGTATAATCTTTGGCTCTAGTAGTGAGTGCAACATTTTTTGGCTTAGAATTACCAGTACACATCAAAACATATGATGTCATAGAAGAGGAGGGTTGGTCTTGAATGACCAACTGAGCCTGTTGTTGAGACGGGAAGGGTTGGGACAAGACAGCCGGTGTAGATGGTTTTGGGGTTCCCTGAAGGAACTTAGTGACCTCGGAACGTCATGGACAACCTTCGTGTAGTGATCGTCACCACAGATAAGGCAAGGGTAGCGGGGTTTTCACTTATCCCGATCTTCAACAGGAGTGGTTTTAGTTTTCTCTGCTTGATTATTATTTTTTCCCTCCTTATTCTTGCCTCTCCCCTTTTTAAATTTATTTTTACCAGCTGGGGTAGATTGGACAGCATTAACCTTAGAAGTTTTATCGGTGGGAGCGGCAGGAGACGGAGCATTTTGAACATTAGAAGAAGCATATTTAGGGGTTGTGCTTGAAATAGAATGTGAGTGGGCTTGGGCAGTACCAATCACACCATCAGCTGCATGCGAGGCAGCTGGAGCAGTTGAAGTGCTAGATGTACCAGGACGAGGTAATTCAGGTAGAAAATCGTAAAGTGTTCTCGTTTGCGAATAAACGAGATCAAGATATTGAGCATGACTTATAGCCTGCTCCTCCGTAACAACGCCACCCATGGTAATGTCCTTACCAATTTCGTTCAAAAAGGATTTCGTAAACCATTCTGCCAGTAATTGATTAGGGAGTTCAAGTTTAATGAGACGTTGACGTCTTCGCCACTCATGAATATGATCAGATATATGAGTGCCTTTAGTCTGTTTGAAGGAAGTCAAAATCTCAGTCCGGGTATCATAACAGATCGGTAACTGGTAATGCGTAAGGAAATCCATAGCAAGGGTGTTGAAATCATAGAAGAAACCTTGTGGCAATTCAATATACCACTTCGCAGTAGAACCGGTAAGGGTACATTGAAAAAGACATAAACGAATAGAGTCATCCATCAATGAGTTGGATGAACACCATAGGTGAAAATTCATAACGTGATTGTTCGAGTCCTCTCCCACTTTGTCGTCGAATTTAGGGATGTTCGATGGAAACTTGGCTAGAATAACAGGGCATTGGGGAGAGTGATGAATAGGATCATTTAAAATCCTAGACAAATCTGGCAAATCCAAAGTAGCAAGAAAAGGTAACTGTCGATTCACCTACGGGTACTGGTGGCTTTGGGGTGGAAGTCCTGTCGGCAAACCAGTAGGACCGTAAGCAGTCTTCCCATAATGGGAAGACCCAGGTAGATTCGGTGGTGGTTGGAGAGGATAGTAATTCCAAGGATTGTAACCTTGAGTTTGAGAAGGGACCTGAGTTTGATCATTCTGACCCTAACCCCAAATAGGATTGGGTATACCTGGATATGGTTAGCCTGTAGTAGGGATAGGTTGTTGCCCCCCAGTCATTTGAGGAATATTTTGTATCATCTGATTCCAATACTGGGCCAAACTAGGAGGTATATTTTGCCCAAAATATGGGGTTGGTCCCCCTATCGTAGGTGGAGTTCCAACCGGAAATTGTGTCCCAATCGAAGGTTGTGTAGTGACTGGAATGTGTCCGGTAAGAGGAGGTTGAATTATACCACCATGTCCACCAAGGGGAATCTGCAAGTTTGGTGTAATGGACGGGATAGTGCCACTAGGATGAGGATTGCCAAAAGGAAATTGAGGGAGTGTCGGAATAAAACCAGGAATAGGGTGCCCGGGAAAAGAAGGACCACCTGGAGAACCGAAAGGGGTTTGCGGAGGTGTTGGAACAGAAGCATTCAACGCATGGTACCCGGGTGGTAGTGTCGGAGTGACATTGGGCGTTCGCTGGGTGTTTATAGGAGGAAGACCAGTTGTACTGAACCCGGTTGGGACACTCATAGTAGATGCAAGATGGGCCATTTCGACAGGGAGAGTAAAGTGATAAGTGGTAGTTAATGGGACAGTCTTTGTCTCAGAAAACACGGGAGGGTTGATTTCGGAGACCACAGGCGAATCCGGACTAAAAAGGGTCCTGCGAAAATCACCTGCAGACCAAAACGGATCTTGGCCTTCTACCCCAGGAAAAGGCCCAACAGGTGATCCAAAAGAAGTAATAACTATTTCTCCGGAAGAATTCAGTCGTCTAAAAGGGCGCTAAGAATTACTAGGAAGTCAAAAATCCTCTCGAGTATTTGTAATTCTAAAACGTTCAAGAGAGTCATTTCATTTCACTTGAGGTGTGATAACAACTGGGACTTCACTCTGCGTTGAAGAGCCTCCAGGTGTGGTTGTTGGCAAGGGTTGTGAACCTTCTAGATGCTCTGGAGATAAACCCTGCATTCTACATGAACGAAGTGGAGGAGCTATTGTAAACGACTGACAAACTTCGCGAAGAAAATCCTATGGTCAACTTCGAGAAACAAACAACACGCGCTAGTAAACAAAATCTAGAAGCAATCACCAGGCAAACAAGACCTTCTAATTTCGAAGCCACTAGTTGGTGATGAAATCCAATGTCGCAACAACAAGACGAGAAGGGGCGGAGCTAGGGTGGAAAAGTTACACTGACGACCTTCTTAACGGACTTACACCCTGGTGCAAGCTCCCACACATAATCGTGGGTATACCCTCCAAGGAGCTCGAGTGAGTTTGGTCAATGTCAATTCCAGGTACCGTGAAGACTTTCCCCTCCACAGTCACCTCGGGTAAGAACCTAGAGAGATAGGCCACTAAGTTCACCACCAACAACAATAAAGCCTGGGGGAATAGTCGACAGTTCGATCCAAACGCAAGGGCAGGGTATCTAGCCCTAAATCAACTCAAAAGGCTTCCACTCATCATTGTGGGTATACCTCTGAGTGATCCCCGTAATACGTGCAATCTCTACACTGATATCAAAAAAACAGGATGAGTAACTCTGCCAATAACAATGCGAACTCATGTTTGACCCTTGTGTGAGAAGGTCTTCCGAGGACAAGATGTTGCAAATGGAATTTAACACTCCCTAACACAAGATGTTATTGTGTGTTTTATGATTTTGGAGAGTATATCTCTCTTATATCTCTCTTCCTACTCCAAAGTGCTAGCCTAGCTAAATGTTGGTGTAAAAGAGCCCTAGAAAAGAGTTACTAGATAAATTTTATGATTACGCAGTGTTATTAAAGGTTGTTGTTTACTCAAAGGTAACGGAAATGAACCTTATGTTGTATGACTCTGACCCAACAATGCAAGGATGAGAATGAAATATATCACTTTTCGTTCGATGTATCCTATGTATGGGAGAGAGAGAGTTTTCCAGATCAACCTTGAACTACAAATGCAAAATTTCCTTTCAAATGTCAATCAAACAATCACTTATCAAATGACAATTCTCTATTGTGTCTTTTCAAATACTTCAACAATTTCAAGAATTTGATTTTCAATATTTTCTAAAGACAAAAACATTTTTTTGAAAGAAAAACTTGTTGTTCACTTTCAAAAAAGGACTCAGACGATGACAACGAGAGTACAAAAAATCAAATGAACAAGCAAATAACCCAATCTACTCTTTTAATGAAAGAAAAAATAAAGAGCAAACCAATGTAGTCTTTTCAAATGCAAAAGAAAATGATCATAAGCAAATGAGAAAAACCAAGAAAACTTAACTTTCAACCAATCACTGGATCTTAACTAATCAAACACACTCAGATTCTGAAGTCAGAGAGAATGGTTTTACCAAGAAAAGACAAGAAACGAAAGTCAAGTCCAAAATGACAAGAAAAGCCTTGAAACCCTAAGACTATTCATGCATACAAACAAAGACAAGAAAGATCCAATCAGAGGTCCAAGAAACCCATAAGAAGCAATCAAACTGATCTGGGCAGTTGGAAATACCAAAACCCAAATTCAAATTTTGAAATATGGTGTTCGCAGGCAGGCAATATAACACAGTGCGAGAATCATTGATTCTCACAGGTGACCCTTGAGAAGGTTGCGAGATCTTCGCACTGAAACCTATAGGCAGAGTGCGAACTCTACCTATTCTCGTAGGCTGCAATGAAGTGCAGTGCGAGAATTCCTGAACATAAGCAAAAATTTGAAAAATGAAGCACAATTTAAAAAGGTTTCTGGACCCAGAAGGTCTATCAGGATATCCTGAAGACTCATAGACTGATAGGACAAGAGAAAAGTGAAACCAGAGAAAATGGCCACAGAAAAATATCAAAAGCCACAAAGAAAATGGGATCGATCCCCAGTGGAGTCGCCAATTTTGTTATTGGATAAATCCGTAAGTGCGGACACAAACCGATCTCCCTAGATCCACCTGGATCTAGAACAAAGCAAGACAGAACATGACTCTTTCCCTATATTCTAACCATTGAATTAAATAGGATGCAAGAACAAAGAACATACCTTATGAGCACTTCCTTTGGTCTTTGTTGATCCCGCTTCGCTCCAGTGCTCTCGTACAGTCAAGACCAAAACAATACAAACCAACCGAAGTGAAGAAAGCACAATCTATTCAACAGTCAATCTATGTATATGATCAAGGAGTTATACAATAAAGTGGAACTAGCTTTATGGGAAAGGGACATATTACTGTATCATATTAATGGAAAGTAAAGATTACAACCTGAGCCTTAATGTTGCAAACATCCTTTCAATGACCCTTGGGAGTCTCCTAGTTGTTGTAGCTTCAGTCCTTCACACAATATTTCATCAATTCTCCAATGAATCTTACTTAACCTTGTTTGCTTCTCCTTCTTGCTTAACCTTTTCCATGAGAATTCCCTCAATATATAGGAGAGAATGAATTAGTTACTTGGATAAGAATGATCCCAAAATATCAGGGAATCCAGTACTAGGATAACCATTCGAATGCCATCTCATCCTTTTAGAATATTCCCTTCTAGAAGCATCGAGAACTCATCTTTTTCCCTTCTTTAGAAAGAGTTTGCACCCTAGCAGTTCAACACAATGCGAACTTCTCGCACCCTAGCTTAAGGCAGCCTGTGAGAATCATGCATTCTCGCAGGTAAATATACTAGCAGCCTGCGAACATTCCTCAAAAATGTGATTTCTGGAAAGAGATGAAGGTAACTTTTCTCAGGAGAAAGTTCCAATGAAGAGCCTGAGTACACCATCATCAATACATCATCATGATGACCAAAATCATGGGTAACAAAGATGGCCCTAAAAAACAGTCTCACGAAAACCAGTCCAAGACACAGGAAAGGAAGGGTCACAGGAAGACAAAGAAGGACACTGGAAAATGGTGTGATTTCCACAAAATCCCCTAGCACAACACCGATGAATGTCGCTCAAAACAGTCATTAGTGGCCGAGATCAAAGACAAGGAGACAAAACCTGATTCAGAATCTGATTCTGAAAATACTGGTAAAGGACACATCATTGATGCAGACCCCACTGCTATTGTCATGACCACAAAAATTCAACCAGAAGAACCAACAGATCCTGAAGAGGGGGAGCGCCTTTTTCATTCACAGATGTGGGTGAAGGGGACCCCGCTGCATTTTATTGTTGATAGCGGAAGCCAGAAAAACCTCATCTCAGTAGAGGTCGTCAGACAGTTGGGATTGTCGACAACACCACACCCACATCCATACAACATCGGGTGGCTTCGGCAAGGATGAGATCTCTGTGTCAGCCAACAGTGTCGATTCTCATACAGCATACAACCCTTCAAGAATGAACTATTATGTGATGTTTCCCAATTGGATGTTTGTGATGTTCTCTTAGGCCAACCATATATGTGGAGATGCCATGTTGTTTATGAGTCTTGACCCCATAGTTTCATTGTTACTTTAGGGGGTCATCTCTACAAAATACCAGAGGTAGTTCCAACTATTGTTCCACCTAAAAAGTGTCGAAAGGTAGTATCTCACACTGCAAAATTCAGTTTCTTCACAATCTGTTCAAAAGGGGAACAGAAGGACACTGCAACCACTATAGCCTCGCCCCCTACACCTTCTATCCAACAAAAGCAGGTCAACAAGGTTGCATCAAAGCACAAAGATTCCTTCTACACACCTTCCTCTCATGTAGCTCAACTTGTTGAACAACCTCAGCTTCAACAAGTTCATGACAGACTTCCACAAACTAAGCAGCACGACGTCTCCAGCAATACAAGCATCTCACCATGATGCAGATCCAACAAACGCTTTTCCCTCTCCCCTGGGAACTCAACGAAATGGATACCATTGCTTCCTAAGGAGGGAGTATTGATCCAGGTGGATATTAGTGGCCACCCACCTTTTTCGACTGGCTCAAAACAGTTTTCTGGCAATTTTGGCAACCTACTATTTTTAGCAGGTTTTAACTTCTGAGGCCATTTTGAGGGCCTAAATGAAGGTTTTTTGAAATAGATGTTCTCAATTATATCTAAAGGCATGATTGATCCCCCAAAATGAATCTCCTCGATGATACCTTTCCAACGAGCTATCATACGCCTAAAATGGAGATCGTATGAAAAAGTTACGACCCCGAGAAGTTGATGTACTAACCTACCCAAACGGGGCCGCAATGACTTTTGGCGCTTCATCTCCTAGGGTTAGGTTTTTGGATGTCTAGCGTTTTTGGCATTCCTGTTTATTGTAAAAAGGCCTTCAGAGCCTCATTGTAATCATCTTCTTTCGAATACAAATAGTCGTCACATCTCTTCTCGGAGATAAGCTGCCACCATTCTAGCGAGTCTTTCACTCTGTATTTTTACAGTCTCTGTACATTTCTTTCATTAATAGAAATCGTGTATTACTGTATCTCTATGTTTACAGTTGCATCTCTGATATATTTCTGTTATATTATTGGATATAAGCGATATCTCTGTGCATTTCTTTATTATATCTCTGCTCTCATTTCATGCCGAAAATAATCCGGTTCAATGGTATCAGAGCAGGCTGCTCTTGATCGTTTTTTCAGTGCATGTCCCCGGCGAGGTACGAGTATAAAAATTTGGGTCTCGAGCTTGTCTCTCTTGAAGACAATCGCTATCGCACACCCAAGAAAGCCTCAATGGTGGAAGAAAAGAAAAATGACGGAGCAGACGATCCCATCAATCTGTTACTTGAGCAAGCTCTCACGCGACAGAGGGACGAAACGATGGAGAATTTTTTCCACATCCTTAAACGCCTACCGATAGCATCAGGCGCATCTTCATTAGGAGGACACTTTGGAGGCACCTCGCCTTTCAAGGTACAAGTTAATTTTGATATTCCTGTATTTGAAGGACAGATAGATGCAGAAGCCCTAGAAAAATGGTTAACTCTACTAGAAGGTTATTTCTCTGTTCACAATTTTTTCGACAAAGAAAAGATCACCTTCGCACTCCTTAAATCTCTCCCACATGTCAAACATTGGTGGGAAACTTACTGGGAGCAAAGTTCCACAGAGGAGTCTGGAATATATGGGGTCAATCCCACTTGGGATTTTTTTGTGGATGCGGTAAAGGAACAGTATTACCCTGTTGGCAACTATGAGGACCGGTACATGAGATGGACCACACTATGGCATGAGAGGGGCCAAGCAGTTCCGGAGTTCACCAATACCTTCCATACCTTGTGCCCCAAGATGGGTATCAAAGACTCTGAGTGACATTTGGTTCTGAAATACCGTGGGGCTCTACACAGATACATCCAAACTGAAATTGATGTTTTGGACATCTCATCGCTCACCCCTTTGTAATTTTCCCTGGAACATTATAATAAAAATCCCATTTAAATGTTGATATATGTGAGTTAATTCATTTTATTCTTTGGGTACTTTTTTTATGATTTGCAGTGCTCTATGCATACTTTGTTAAAGTAAATTTTCAGCTTGTAGCATCTGCGCACATATTTTATTATCATGGGGACACATTATCGACTTCTAGGGGCATTTTCTTTGCCCATAATTCATAGATGGTATATATATCGAAGTATGGGATTGTCGGGGTGTTTATTAGCTGCCCATGGACCATATACATGTTTTTCCCACTCTTCGGCCAACAATTTCTCCCATACATTTTTACTTTGTTATTGAATGTTGAAATCGATTCCCAACGTTTTTTACTCTCTGTGGGTTGCCAAAATCGCCATTGGATGTTTTCTATTCACCGTGGGTCATTAAAATCACTCTTTAAATGTTTTTACATGTTGTTGGTCATCAAATTCACCCTGCATAATTTCCTTTCAGCTGTTGTTCACTAAATTTGACTTTGCCAAGTGTTCCCTTCACGTTTGGGCGTCAAATCCACATCTTATCTATTTATTTTTTCCATAGGTCAACTCACTTCGAATTAGATTTCCCTTTGGTCAAGTTTTCTTCCTCATTCAAGTGGTAGACATCACTTGGTTGACTCAACTTGGATAAACTCGACTTGGATAAAATCAGCTTAGGTAAATCTGACTTTGATCTATTCAACTTGGTCGACTTGCCACATCTTTCTGTCTCATTTGTTTCTGACTTGATTTGTGGCTTGATTGGTCGAGAATTTCCCATAATCCAAGAGGATAAGGTTATAATTTTTTCATTTCGCAAAAGTATATGTGTTGGTGAGACGGATAGGCCATAGGCCTACCATTTACAGATCCACCACCCCCAGCCATTATTTTTTTATGAGGATGAAACTACTATGGAAATTCACATGACTGAACTGACACAAGAAGTGATTCATGATATTTGGACACCCATTTCCATGCTCTTCACTTGATTCATGATATTTGGTGATACTTGTGCTTATGTGTTTGAAGCACCCATTTCCATGCTCTTCACCTGGTTTTTCCATGTGTCTACTAACAACACCAACTTCATGTGAAATGTTGACCATTCCCCATCAGAATCATCAAAATTCCTACTAGCACATAATACTTGAGACATATAACCCTTTTCTTCTTCATCAATTGGGAAATAAACCTAAAGATAACTTACAATGGAAAGCCAAAGGGATTTCACCGATTTCACATTATTCATACAAAATTTCATGAGTATCTTCACGGCATACTTCTATTGTGATAACCAAGCTTACCATTCTTCCCGTCTCTGTGTATTTCCATGCCCAATATTTATTTTGTTTCTCCAAGATCCTTCATAACAAACGTCCTAACCAGCTAATCCAACCTCTTGACCTCAACCGTGCTTGTCCTTGCAACAAGCAAAACATATAACACCAAGATAATGAATATACCATAAACACAATGGTTATACTCACTTCTTGTAAAATTTGGCTCCCCATGAAGGAATCAAACATCTTGTATCATTTTCCTGGCATGCTTCAGGCCATATAATGATTATTGAGTTTGCAAACAAATCTTCTGTTGTGATTATAAACTAACCATTCTGGTTGTTCCAAATATATCCCCTTATTAAAAAAAACTCCATGTAAAACAATTTTAACATCTAGTTGTACTAACACAACTAGTGCTAACACAACATGAATAGAAACAAGCTTGTAACAACTGGTGAGAAACTTTCATGGAAATCAATACCTTCCAAATACCCTTCTATTACCAGTCATGCTTTGAACCTTTCATCTTTTATAAAAGGAGATTCATCAAACACTGCATCTTTGTTCATGAGGATTCTGTGGGTAGTAGGATCCTGCAGTCTGCATCCCTTAACTTCATCACCATATCAAAGATCTACCTATTTGATATGGGTCATACTTAGAGTGCTGATAAAAAACATAAGCATCACAACTGGATAATTTCACATTTGAGTAATTACCAGATGACTTGTTCATACCTCTTCCTGAATCTTACTGTCTTTTGCAACCGATGGTGACCAAGTTAACAGATACTTAACCACTTCTATCCACAATTGTTGCTGCAACTTGGCATTACTGAACATGCCTATTTGATCCCAGCTTCTTTGCAATACTTTCCAAGTTCCATGGATATGAACCTACCTTTATCATATATTCTCAAACCTTTCTACATACCCACCTTTCTAAACAGGACACACTGCTCCACCTCGAACTTTTCATTCGAACAACTTTGACCAAATCCGGCCAAACCAACCAAGTAAGCCTTCACCGCTTACCTCGAGTCCCATTTACAATGGAGTTCACCAAGCCTTTTATAGGCTTCATTACGTGCAATCCATGGACACAATACCACGAGATACCCAAAAAAATGGACCCAAAAAAACCACCTGCTTTGACCTAAAAACCAGATTTAACTCATTAACACTTTCACTGAGTCAAGGTTAACCCAACATACATTCCCCCCACATATTCAATCTACCTAAATCTATGTCTAGACTTTTCATAGGTGACCTGAAAAACCAGGAGTACGCATGCATATCCAGGTCTTACAGACATATGCCCATTTACATGTAATCAATCATTTTTACAACTCCAAAGTAAACACATTTTTTTTCTTTTACTGTGACTCAACCATAACTGGTTTTGTTGTTACCTTGTTGTATGAGGAGATCCCACACTTCCATAGCCCAAAGCTATTCTTGTCGTTGAATTTCTCCACCTCAAACTTAGAACTTTACACTTTGGCCATTAACACAAAAAACCACTACTTATAATAAACCAAGCTCTTTATAATATGTGGACAAACCAATCTTAAAACTCAAGATTGAACCGAAAAAAGATTTATTTCAAAAAAATATTTAATATATATCTTTTAAAACCTTTTTCCCTTAAAAAAACAAAACAAAACACCACCTCTTAAAGTTGAACCTCCATCCATTTATAAAATCGATTGTGCATAATAAAAAATCAACCAATCCTTTATTAAATTATGTCTTGTGCTTTATGAAAAACCTCTTCCTATCATGATTTCATACCACCGGTTTCCAGAGTTATCACTTTTTCCTGAATCATGAGGAGCGATAGTCCACTAGTATTGTGCCTCCCATAGGGTTAGTCAGTTAGACAATATGTTCACAAAAGATGAGTGTATGTAAGAAAATTCCTAATATTGTTGCATGCATGTGCATGTGACTACATGGGAAATTAGTTGACATGTTTCCAACACTCTATGGTTAATTCCCACTTCCATTTTTTACCAAAAAAACAAAATAAAACTTCAAAAATCATTAAACGAAAACATCTTTACAGAATTTACAAAAGGAAAATCAGCTAGTGATTATTATAAAGTTTAAAAAAGGAAAAGAAAAGAAACTAAGTGGTTATTATAAAGTTTGGTTATTAAAAGGAAATGAGCTAGTGGTTATTATAAAGTTTACAAAATTTACAAGGAAAAACAACTAAGTCGTTATTATAAAGTTTGGAGAATATCTAATTCATATCACTTTGTTTCTGTACCTCAATCACAAATCACAATTCAATACAAGTTATTCTTTGTTACCAACACTCTCGTCCAAAGCTTCCAGAGATTCAAGCCTCACATGGTCAAATTTAACTCTCGTCCAAAGCTTCCAGAGGTTCAAGCCTCACATGGTCAAATTGTTTTACCAACCTTCCTGGATTGGATTTCCCGCACTCTGGCCATTTTTTGAACCAAGAATACTTCAAGCAAAGAAATCACTAGAGGAATTGAATCGTTCTGTGTTCCAATAATGCTTCAAGCCCAAGAAATCATATTCTAGAGTAATTTTATCATTGTTGCAATGCTTTGGAAGTTGGTTGTGATACTATGTTCAATTAATGATCAGTAGAGAAAGAAACAATATAGCATGCACTTTTAAGAATCAAGTAGAGATCACTTGTTGTTTAGAATCGATTCATTCAAAATTTAAAGAAAAAATTGCAATTACAAGATTAGAGATATATTATAGCAGTCAATGCAATTACGATAATAGAAAAAACGGTAAAACTAATATCTAATTGATTAGAAGTGGTAAGCTTATACTTGCAATATTATAGCAATCGATGCAATTACAACAACAGAACACAATAGAACAACACAACGCTCAAACGGCTCAAATGAACCCAGGAAATACTATGCATAAACTGAACTGACTGTGATATATCACAAATAAAAATGAACCCAATGAATGTAAACCAATTGGACAGAGAGACAGATGGATTGTTGTAACAAACTCATAAAATCAATTACCCGGTGCAAATACAAAAAACAAAATGGAAATATCTCACTTAAATTTCCCAACAAAATGGTTAATTGGTATAAATATAACAACCCATTCAACTAATGGGTTCAACAGTAACTCAATAACTCAAGTATCTCAACTCCTTATAATACAAAAAATCCTCAATTTGACTTGCACTTTTGAATCTCATTTGTTGCCTGTCATTAAACATTTCCTTCTTTAATAGACTCATCAGTGAGGCATTCAATAAATTTTGGGAAGCCTTTTCATTGGGCATGATCTACTCACAGTTTTCAAACATGTGGTAATAATAAGCCTCACCTTCTTTGCTTTATTCATGTCTCATTGTCCAACTGACATGCAATAAGAAGCAGCCTCACCTTCTTTGCTTTATTCATATCCCTGGGAAAAATTTGTCTTCTTTTAATATCAATCTCTGCCCCTCTAGCTCCATCAAATCTTTTAATATCAATTTGGAGTTCATTCTATATTCTTCTTAAAGAGTACCTCATCATGTTTACACTCTTCAATTCTCCTTGTGAAAAGACAACCTCTACAATGGTGGTCTTACCCATTCCTCCAAACCCTTGCAAAATAAACCTCATATGTAATGGTGGTCTTACCCATTGCTTTAAAACCATGCAAGATATCTTTCATATGCAATGGTCTTACGCATTCCTCTGAAACCATGCAATATAATTGTCATTTTCAATGGTAGTCTTTCCCATTCCACCAAAACCATGCAACATAACTGCCATAGCATCATTTTTCCAGTTCCTGATTCCAAAAGATCAATAAGTTATGTGACTTGTTGTAATGTTCCTAACTTGGCTATTCTATGAAACGTTGCTAATGTGTGTGTAGGATCAATCATTTATAGCATATGACTGGTCATACAAATAAAAAATGTGGCAAAGGACTGCAAAGTTTATATTATGATATCTCTGCGGATTACAATAGCCTGAATGCAGATGAATAAAATGACAACACTCGGCTAGATAAAAAGACAAAAGGATCTTATCCAAAATACAAATAAACAACAAAAGATAATACCCAGAATATGTGAGCACTACGGGATCAATGGATGCGTTGGAACTATGGCAACTCGTACGGTAATTGCTGGAAGTCTGGAAAGTTTTCCATGGGAGATATACCACTCAGAATGGCCTGGAAACTGTCCCAAATTATTCACCCTTCCCTATTCCTCAGTAATGGTAACTGTCGGACCCCTCTGTTGGAGGGTTTGGACCCCGGATGGATCCCCCTGGAAGAATGTGCCCCTCTTTCTCTAGAAAAATGCGTCCTAGTGATTCCACCGTTGGAATTGGACGAGATGTGGCTCAAAATGACCGCCTTGGTCTACTGGGAAATGGGTCGGAAGGGTTTCCCTGAATATGGCCTGATGCTCGCTTAGGGACCCTGAATGTATCTGCCAAAAGTGTCGCACTCCCAACTCTGCAAAATGTACCCCAGATGATTCCTCCGTCATAATCTGGTGAGGAACCAGGAAAAAGATGTGCCTTGCCTTCCTCTCAAATGGGTTGAAGGGAAATCTAGGAATTCTACCTGGATGGGACAAGTCGATCTCTAAACCTCCCAAAAGTTGTGCCCTCCCTCTGGATGGATGCGCCCTTGCTACTGAATACTGAGTAATTTCTATTGAAGGATGATGGAAGACCTGTGTGATCTTCCTGGTGACTAGGGTGTGTCTCTCAACACCGAAATCATCCAACCAGTGTCTTCCTCCTAGAATCCACTGAACTATCTCTCCTGAGATGTGCCTCTCTCCTCAATGACAAGTCATAATCTGCATAATGATGAATTAGGTCGTTGATCCTTTATATATTTCCAAAACCCTAATTCATTGTTGACTTCCAAAACCCTAAATCACTGCTGAAACCCTAAATCACTATTGACTTCTATTTTTATCTCATAATGACTTAAAAGCACTTTTAACCCTTTTTTAGCTCAATGTTACTTTCTGAATATAACACATGTGACTGGAGTGACCTCTAGTAACCCTGTTTACCCCTTTTCTAACCCTGGATATAGTTTAACGGGGAGGTTAAGACCATTAAACCTCCTCTCTGGAGATCCTATTTGGAAAGGGACATTATGGTCCTCCCTTCCCGAAATTGCTTGTCCTCAAGCAATACCAGTCCAGGGTGTTGCAACACTTGTTCTCTCTCCCAAGTAGTGTCCTCTACTGGAAGCCCTCTCCATCTGATCAAACACTCTCTGATGACCCTACTCCTCAAATTTCTCTCCTGAAACTCCAACACCTCCTCTGGAACCATCTCCAACTGTCCCTCCTCATCCAATGGGGGAAGCTCCTTTGATGAGCTAATGAATTGTCTCACTGCATTTTTGAGGCAAGATACGTGGAACACATTATGAATCTTTCTCCCCTCTAGAAGCTCTAACTCATAAGCAACCTCGCCTACTCGGCGCATGATCCTGTAAGGGCCATAAAATCTGGGTTTGAGATTCTCGACCCCACTCTTCTTCAGAGATGACTGTCTTTAAGGTTGGAGTCTCAAGAAAACCAAATCCCCCACCTCAAAGTTGCGCTCTATCATGTGTCTGTCTGCACTCATCTTTTATCAGTTCTGTGTCATCTGTAGGTTCTCTTTTAGCAACTTGAGAATATCTTGACTCTCTATGATCCAATCCTTGGCCTTGGGAGCTCTTCTCTCCCCAAAAACCAATTCTACCAAAGTGGGAGCATCATATCCGTATAATGCTTGGAAGGGTGTCATACCAATGGACATTTGGAAAGTGGTGTTGTAGCAATGCTCTCCTAGATGTAGAGACTTAACCCATGTTCTCTTTTGTCCGCCTACATAGTTCCTTAAATATCCTTCAACCCACTTGTTGACAATATCGATATGCCCATTTTTCTGAGGGTGATATCTAGTGCTGGGTGTCAGCTCTGTCCCCACCAACTGAAATAACTCTCTCCAGAATGTCCCCATGAACCGACTGTCCTTGTCACTGATGATGTTCCTTGGAAACCCATGAAGTCTGAAGACCTCCATGAAGAATATCTCGACCACCTGAACTGCGTTGTACTCTGTCGGTATGGCATATAAGTGAGCAAACATGGTCAATCTGTCGACCACTAGATAGATGCAGTCCTTACCCTGGACCTTAGGTAGGCCTGTGATGAAGTCCATCGATATACTCTCCCATTTCTTCTCTGGAATGGGGAGTGGCTGAAGTAGCCCTGTTGGAAGAGCATGCTCTGACTTGTTCTACTTTCAAGTCACACACTCACTGATGTGTCTCATAACGTCCTATTTGAGGCCCTTCCATGAGAACCTCTCCTTGATCTGTCTCTAGGTTTTGAAGAACCCCTAATGGCCTTCTAGTGGTGAATCATGAACTGTTGTGAGGATCTTCTTCTTGAGCCCCGGATCTAGCACCAAGTAGACTCTATCCTTGTATAATATGACATCGTCAATGACCCTATACCTATCATCCTCTATATGTCCATCCATCACCTCACAAGCGAACTTGTTCTTGGAATATTCCACTAATAAGTGGGATTTCCAATCTGGTGAAATCTCTGTTGGTGCTCACTGAGGTCCTTCTGCTCAAGGAAATACTTCAAGCTGTTGTGATCCGTCTTGACCATGAATTTGTTTCCCACCAAATATTGTTTGAATCTGGTCAAGGCATGCATGATTGCCAACATCTCCTTGTCATAAATGGAGTACAACCTATCGGGTTGGTTGAGCTTCCTCCTCTCGAATACAATGGGGTGTCCTCCCTGCATCAAAATTGCCCCGATACTCTCGCCGGATGCGTCACACTCTAGTACAAATGGCAAGGTGAAGTTTGGTAATGCCAATACTGGACAAGTGCTCATGACTTCCTTCATGTGATCAAAGGCTTTACGTGATTCCTCGGTCCAAATGAAAGCCTCATTCTTGGTAAGATCCGTCAGTGGTGCCCCAAGCTAATAAAAACCCCGAACAAACCACTTGTAATAGCTACACAGCCCGAAGAAACTCCTCAACTCTATTACGTTCCTAGGCATTGGTCGGTCCATAATGGCCCTGATATTTTGTTGGTGCACCTGTACCCCCTGTGCATTGATGATATGGCCTAACTAAAGAATATTTGTCATACCGAACTCACACTTGGACTCTTTGGCATATAATGACTGTGCCTCTTCCTCTTCCTCTAAGCTAGGAGGAAAAGGGGGAAACTCAGGCCTATGCCTTCTTTCTTTATGTCTATTGTAAGTGACATATTTGTCACTTACGTGTTCACGACCCTCTGGGTATTTTGCTGCACTCATTGTCTTTAGTCATAGGCTGACAGGACTAAAGCTCTAATACCACTGTAGTGTTCCTGACTTGGCTAGTCTAGGAAACATTGCCAATGTGTGTGTAGGATCAATCGTTTACAGCATATGAATGGTCATACAAATAATAAATGTGACAAAGGACTACAAAGTTTATATTATGATATCTCTACGGATTACAATAGGCCGAATGTGGCTAAATAAAATGACAACACTTAGCTAGATCAAAAGACAAAAGGATATTAGTCAAAATACAAATAAACAACAAAAGACAATACCCGAAATATGTGAGCACTGCGGGATCAATGGATGCGCTGGAACTATGGCAGCTCGTACGGTAATTGTTGGAAGTCTGGAAAGTTCGCCCTGGGAGATATACCTCTCGGAATGGCTTGGAAACTATCCCAAATGATGCGCCCTTCCATATTCCTTAGTATTGGTAACTGTCGGACCCCTCTGCTGGAGGGTTTGGACCCCGGACGGATCCCCCTGGGGGAATGTGCCCCTCTTTCTCTGGAAAAATGAATCCTAGTGATTCCACCATCAGAATCAAATGAGATGTGTCTCAAAATGACCGCCTTGGTCTACTGGGAAATGGGTCGGAAGGGTTTCCTTGGATATGGCCCGATGCTCGCTTGGGAACCCTGAATGTATCTACCAAAATTGTCGCACTCCCAAGTCTGCAAAATGCACCCCAGATGATTCCTCCGTCAAAATCTAGCGAGGAACTAGGAAAAATATGCGTCGTGCCTTCCTCTCAAATGGGTCAGAGGGAAATCTCAGAATTCTCCCTGGATGGGACAAGTCGATCTTTAAACCTCTCAGAAGTTGCGCCCTCCCTCTGGATGAATGCGCCCTTGCTACTGAATACTGAGTAACTACTGCTGAAGGATGATGGAATACCTGTGTGATCTTCCCGATGACTAGGGTGTGTCTCTCAACACCTAAATCAGCCAACTAGTGTCTTCCTCCTAGAATCCACTGAACTATCTCTCCTGAGATGCGCCTCTCTCCTAATTGACAAGTCATAATCTGCATAATGATGAATTAGGTCGCTGACCCTTCCTTTATAGATTTCCAAAACCCTAAATCACTATTGAAAACCTAATTCACTGTTCACTTCCAAAACCCTAAATCACTTCTGAAACCCTAATTCACTGTTGACTTCTATTTTTAGCTCATAATGACTTAAAAGCGCTTTTAACCCTTTTTTAGCTCAATGTCACTTTTCAAATATAACACTTGTGACTGGAGTGACCTCTAGTAACCCTATTTACCCCTTTTCTGGGCCTAGCTATAGTTTAACGGGGCGGTTTAGATAATTAAGCCTCCTCTCTAGAGCTCCTATTTGGAAAGGGACATTACAGTCCTCCCTTCCCAAAATTGCTTGTCCTCAAGCAATACCAATCCAGGGTGCTGCAACACCTGCTCTCTCTCCCAAGTAGTGTCCTCTACTGGAAGCCCTCTCCATCTGATCAAACACTCTCTGATGACCCTGCTCCTCAGTTTCCACTCCCGGAACTCCAACACCTCCTCTGGAACCATTTCCAATTCTCCCTCCTCATCCAATGGGGGAAGCTCCTCTGATGTGTTAATGAATTGTCCCACTGTTTTTTTGAGGCAAGATATGTGCAACAGGTTATGAATATGTCTCCCCTATGGAAGCTCTAACTCATAAGAAACCTCGCCTACTCAGCGCATGATCCTGTAAGGGCCATAAAATATGGGCTTGAGCTTCTCGGCTCCATTCTTCTTTAGAGATGATTGTTTGTAAGGTTGGAGTCTCAAGAAAACCAAATCCACAACCTCAAAGTTGCACTCTATCCTGCGCCTATCTGCACTCATCTTCTGTCAGTTTTGTATTGTCTGCAGGTTCTCTTTCAGCAACTTGAGAATCTCCTGAGTCTCTATGATCCAATCCTTGGCCTTGGGATCTCTTCTCTTCACGAAAACCAATTCTACCAAAGTGGGAGCATCATATCCGTATAATTCTCGGAAGGGTGTCATACCAATGGACATGTGGAAAGTGGTGTTGTAGCAATGCTCTCCTAGATGTAGCCACTTAACCCGTGTTCTTTGTTGTCCACCTACATAGTTCCTTGAATATCCTTCAACCCACTTGTTGACAATATCGGTATGCCCATATGTTTGAGGGTGATAGTTGGTCCTGGGTGTCAGCTCTATCCCCACCAACCAAAATAACTCTCTCCAGAATGTCCCCATGAACCCACTGTCCCTGTCACTGACAATGTTCCTTAACAACCCATGAAGTCTGAAGACCTCCCCAAAGAATAGATCGGCTACCTAAACTATGATGTACTCTGTCGGTATGGCATAGAAGTGAGAAAAATTGGTCAATCTGTCGACCACTACATAGATACAGTCCTTACCCTGGACCTTAGGTAGGCCTGTGATGAAGTCCATCGATATACTCTCCCATTTCTGCTCTGGAATGGGGAGGGGTTGAAGTAGCTCTACTGGAAGAACATGCTCTGACGTGTTCTTCTGGCAAGTCACACACTCACTGACATGTCTCATAACGTCATGTTTGAGGCCCTTCCATGATAACCTCTCCCTGATCTGTCTATAGGTTTTGAAGAACCCCTAATGGCCTGCTAGTGGTGAATCATGAACTATTGTGAGGATCATCTTCTTGAGCCCTGAATCTGACACCAAGTAGACTCTATCCTTGTATTTTATCACATCGTCAATGACCCTATACTTGTCATCCTGTATTTTTCCATCCATCACCTCACAAGCGAACTTGTTCTTGGAATATTCCACTAATAAGTGGGATTTCCAATCTGCTAAAATCTCCATCAAAGAACAAGTCGTAGGTCTCCTCGATAGTGCATCAACCACAATGTTCTTCTTTCCCTTGACATACTCTATGTCGAAGTTGAATTCTAGTACCTTCATCACCCATTTTTCTTGGTGCTCACTGAGGTCCTTCTGCTCAAGGAAATGCTTCAAGTTGTTGTGATCCATCTTGACCATGAATTTGTTGCCCACCAAATATTGTCTGAATTTGGTCAAGGAATGCATTATTGCCAACATCTCCTTGTCATAAATGGAGTACAACCTCTCGGGTTGACTGAGCTTCCTGCTCTCGAATACAATGGGGTGTCCTCCCTGCATCAAAATTTCCTCGATACCCTCGCCGGATGCATCACACTCTAGTTCAAATGGCAAGGTGAAGTCTGGTAAATCCAATACTGGAAAAGTGCTCATGACTTCCTTCATGTGATCAAAGGATTTCCATGATTCCTCGGTCCAGATGAAAGCCCCATGCTTGGAAAGATCCGTCAGCGGTGCCCCAAGCTAAGAAAAAACCCGGACAAACCACCTATAATAGCTGCACAGCCTGAAGAAAATCCTCAACTATGTTACGTTCTTGGGCGTTGGCCAGTCCAGAATGGCCCTGATCGTTTCCTGGTGCACTTGTACCCCCTTTGCACTGATGATATGGCCTAAGTAAAGCATCTCTTTCATACCGAACTCACACTTGGACTCTTTGGCATATAATGATTGTGCCTCTTCCTCTTCCTCTGAGCTAGGAGAAAAAGGGGGAAAGTCAGGCCTATGCCTTCTTTCCTTATGCCTGTTGTAAGTGACATATTTGTCACCTACGTGTTCACGGCCCTCCGGGTCTTCTGCTTCACTCATTGTCTTTAGTCACAGGCTGGCAGGACTAAAGCTCTGATACCACTGTAATGTTCCTGACTTGGATAGTCTAGGAAACATTGCTAATGTGTGTGTAGGATCAATCGTTTACATCATATGAATGGTCATACAAATAATAAATGTGACAAAGGACTGCAAAGTTTATATTATTATATCTTTTCGGATTACAATAGGCCAAATGCAATTGAATAAAATGACAACACTCGGATAGATCAAAATACAAAAGGATCTTAGTCGAAATACAAATAAACAACAAAATACAATACCCGGAATATGTGAGCATTGTGGGATCAATGGATGCACTAGAACTATGGCAGCTCGTACGGTAACTGCTGGAAGTCTGGAAAGTTCACCCTGGGATCTATACCTCTCAGAATGGCCTGGAAATTGTCCCAAATGATGTTCCCTGCCCTAGTCCTCATTACTGGTAACTTTCGGATCCCTCTTTTGGAGGGGTTGGACCCCGGATGGATACCCCTGGGTAATGCGCCCCTCTTTCTCTGGAAAAATGTGTCCTAGTGATTCCACCATTGGAATCAGATGAGATGTGTCTCAAAATGACTACCTTGGTCTACTGGGAAATGGGTTGGAAGAGTTTCCCTAGATATGGCCTGATGCTCGCTCGGGAACCCTGAATGTATCCACCAAAAGTGTCGCACTCCCAAGTCTGGAAAATGCGACCCAGATGATTCCTTCGTCAGAATTTGGCGAGGAACTAGGAAAAATATGCGCCTTGCCTTCCTCTCAAATGGGTCGGAGGGAAATCTTGAAATTTTCCCTGGATAGGACAAGTCGATCTCTAAACCTCAATGAAGTTGCGCCCTCTCTCTGGATGAATGCACCCTTGCTATTGAATATGGAGTAACTGTTGTTGAAGCATGATGGAAGACATGTGTTATCTTCTCGGTGACTAGGGTATGTCTCTCAACACCAAAATCAACCAACTGGTGTCTTCCTCTTGGAATCCACTGAACTATCTCTCCTGAGATGTGCCTCTCTCCTCAATGACAAGTCATAATCTGCATAATGATGAATTAGGTCACTGACCCTTCCTTTATAGCTTTCCAAAACCATAAATCACTGCTGAAACCCTAATTCACTATTGACTTCCAAAACCCTAAATCACTGCTGAAACCCTAATTCACAATTGACTTCTATTTTTAGCTCATAATGACTTAGAAGCGCTTTTAACCCTTTTTTAGCTCAATGTCACTTTCCGAATAGAACACCTGTAACTGGAGTGACCTCTAGTAACCCTATTTACCCCTTTTCTGGCCCTGGCTATAGTCTAACGGGGTGGTTTAGACCATTAATCCTCCTCTCTAGAGATCCTATTTGGAAAGGGACATTACAGTCCTCCCTTCCTGAAATTTCTTGTCCTCAAGCAATATCAGTCCAGGGTGTTGCAACACCTGCTCGCTCTCCCAAGTAGCGTCCTCTACTAGAAGACCTCTCCATATAATCAAACACTCTCTGATGGCCCTGCTCCTCAGTTTCTGCTCCCAGAACTCCAACACCTCCTCTGGAACCATCTCCAATTGTCCCTCCTCATCCAATGGGGGAAGCTCCTCTAATGTGCTAATGAATTGTTCCACTGCCTTTTTGAGGTAAGATACGTGGAACACGTTATGAATCTTGCTCCCCTCTGGAAGCTCTAACTCATAAGCAACCTCGCCTACTCGGCGCATGATCCTGTAAGGGCCATAAAATATGGCCTTGAGCTTCTCGGCCCCACTCTTGTTCAGAGATGACTATCTGTAAGGTTGGAGTCTCAAGAAAACCAAATCCCCAACCTCAAAGCTACGCTCTATCCTATGCATGTCTGCACTCATATTTTGCCAGTTCTATGTCGTCTGCAGGTTCTCTTTCAACAACTTGAGAATATCCTGACTCTCTATGATCCAATCCTTGGCCTTGGGAGCTCTGCTCTCCCCGAAAACCAAGTCTACCAAAGTGGGAGCATCATATCCGTATAATGCTCAGAAGGGTGTCATACCAATGGACATGTGGAAAGTGGTGTTGTAGCAGTGCTCTCCTAGATGTAGCCACTTAACCCATGTTCTTTGTTGTCCACCTACATAGTTCCTTAAATATCCTTCAATCCACTGGTTGATAATATCGGTCTACCCATCTGTCTGAGGGTGATAGCTGGTGTTGGGTGTCAGCTCTGTCCCCACCAACCAAAATAACTCTCTCCAGAATGACCCCATGAACCGACTATCCCTGTCACTGACGATGTTCCTCGGCAACCCATGAAGTTTGAAGAATAGCTCGGCTACCTAAACTGCGTTGTACTCTGTCGGTATTGCATAGAATTGAGAAAACTTGGTCAATATGTCGACCACTACATATATGCATTCCTTACATTGGACATTGGGTAGGCCTGTGATGAAGTCTATCGATATACTCTCCCATTTATTCTCTGGAATGGGGAGTGGCTGAAGTAGCCCTGCTGGAAGAGAATGCTCTGACTTGTTCTGCTAGCAAGTCACACACTCACTAACGTCTCTCATAACATCTCGTTTGAGGCCCTTCCATGAGAACCTCTCCCTAATCTATCTATAGGTTTTGAAGAACCCCTGATGGCCTGCTAGTGGTGAATCATGAACTGTTGTGAGGATCATCTTCTTGAGCCCTGAATCTGGCACCAAGTAGACTCTATCCTTGTAGAATATGACATCGTCAATGAACCTATACCTATCATCCTGTATCTGTCCATCCATCACCTCACAAGCGAACTTGTTCTTGGAATATTCCACTAATAAGTGGGATTTCCAATCTGTTGAAATCTCCATCAAAGAACAGACCGCATGTCTCCTCGATAGTGCATCAACCACAATGTTATTCTTCCCCTTGACATACTCTATGTCGAAGTCAAATGGTTGTACCTTCGTCACCCATTTCTATTGGTGCTCACTGAGGTCCTTCTGCTCAAGGAAATACTTCAATATGTTGTGATCTGTCTTGACCACAAATTTGTTGCCCACCAAATATTGTCTGAATTTGGTCAAGGCATGCATGATTTCCAACATCTCCTTGTCAAAAATGGAGTACAACCTCTCGGGTTGACTGAGATTCCTTCTCTCGAATACAATGGGGTGTCCTCCCTGCATCAAAACTGCCCCGATACCCTCGTCGAATGCGTCACACTCTAGTAAAAATGGCAAGGTGAAGTCTGGTAATGCCAATACTGGAAAAGTGCTCATGACTTCCTTCATGTGATCAAAGGTTTTATATGATTCCTCGGTCCATATGAAAGCCCCATGCTTGGTAAGATCCTTCATTGGTGCCCCAAGCTGAGAAAAACCCCGAACTAACCACCTGCAATAGTTGCACAGCCCGAAGAAACTCCTCAACTCTGTTACGTTCCTGGGCATTGCCCAGTCTAGAATGACCCTGATCTTTTCCTGGTGCACCTGTACCCCCTTTGCACTGATGATATGGCCTATGTAAAGAAACTCTGTCATACTGAACTCACGCTTGGACTCTTTGGCATATAATGATTGTGCCTCTTCCTCTTCCTCTAAGCTAGGAGGAAAAGGGGGAAAGTCAAGCCTGTGCCTTCTTTCCTTATGCCTGTTGTAAGTGACATATTCGTCACCTACATGTTCATGGCCCTCTGGGTCTTGTACTGCACTCATTTTCTTTAGTCACAGGCTGGCCAGACTAAAGCTCTGATACCACTGTAATGTTATTGACTTGGCTAGTCTAGGAAACGTTGCTAATGTGTGTGTAGGATCAATCGTTTACAACATATGAATCGTCATACAAATAATAAATGCGATAAAGGACTGCAAAGTTTATATTATGATATCTCTACGGATTACAATAGGCTGGATGCGGCTGAATAAAATGACAACCCTCAGCTAGATCAAAAGATAAAAGGATCTTAGTCGAAATAAAAATAAACAACAAAAGATAATACCCAGAATATGTGAGCACTGCGGGATCAATGGATGCATTGGAACTATGGAAGCTCGTACGGTAACTGCTGGAAGTCTGGAAAGTTCGCCCTGGGAGCTATACCTCTTGGAATGGCCTGGAAACTATCCCAAATGATGAGGAAGCGAAGAAAGTTTGACGACAAAGTTTCGGAGTTGCAGAGGGAAAGGGTTTTTGAAAAACCCTAATTATTGAGGTCCTTGCCGGTTCTCCTATAGGTGTTTAGCGAGGCATCCTCGCGGGTCAACTAGTGTGAAACAAGCGAGGCATTCGTAAATTTTGGAAAAAGGGTTGGAACAGACTGTAGAAGTTGAGTAAGCCATGGTTATCTGAGATCTAATGTTACAGGTCAGTCACAGAGCTACAAGTATGATTGTATGTGTGTTTTTTAAGGGTGTTTGATGATGGTATATGGTTTAGTTTTGGAGCATAGCTTGGATGCATGGTACAAACCCTAGTGTATGGATTGACGTATTTTTGTTAAGGTATTGTTGATCATGTTAGTACTTTCTCAGTAATGTTATGGTTCCTTGTTATAAGCACCTATTTGGATATATATTTTAGGCATATTCTTATATATGAATGAGGAATGGTCTTGTGAGTTTGGGCATCTTCCTAGAGGCACTATTAGTTGTATAGTACTTGTTGTAGTGAATGGTTTTGAGGCAAACTTATTGAAGTATATTGTTCTTTCATGTCTAAGTTTTATTGGTATATCTTATGGTACATTGTGAGAGGCTTCTTTTAGTGAGCTTGGTATACGATTGGTACACATTTAAGGCTACATAAGAGTGAAGGTTTGGCACATTATTTGATGTGAGGGTTTATGGTATTTGGATCATGGATAGTATGATGTATTGCTAGAGGACTTTTGTTGGATACCTTGGTATATGTCTTTGGTATATGGTTGATACTTGTAGTTGATAAGTTGGCACATACATGATATGTATGGTATGGTACTGTTAGTACATCTTGATGAGTAATAGTTTGAGTTGTTGTTGATACATGATTGGTACATGCTTTGGTACATTGTTAGAGGCATTTGTTGGTAATCTTGTTGGAGAAATTTGTGAAGTATTGTTGGCACATGGTTTATGGATGATGTGGAATATATGTATTAGTATACTTTTAGAAGCACATCTTGATTGTGGTACATCTTGTTGATCTTTGTGAATAGTCTTGGTTGATGCACATCTTGATGATATTGTGCATATGGTTGAGAGTTTTCTTGGGGGTTGATCTTGGTGAGTAGGTCTTATTTGGTTGATGAGATTGATGTGACAATTTGTTTGGAAAGGTTGTTGTGACAAGTTATTTGTACAGGTTTGGTACATGGTTGATGCACTTGTTTATGGTACAGGTTGATGATACAGGTTTGGTGCATGGTTGATGCACTTGTTGATGGTACAAGTTAAGGTACAGGTTTGGTGCATGGTTGATGCACTTGTTGATGGTACAAGTTGATGCATGGTTGATGCACGATATAGGTTTTTGTGAAAGTGATAGGTTGGACAGGTTGGACAGGTTGACAGTGACAGTGTAAGTATCAGTTATTTGATAGTTATATATCAAGAAGGTTGGATGGGGCAAGGAAAGTGGGTTGTAGCCTCCTTCCGGTTGGAGCCGGATAATCAGGGAGTTGGAGCTTCCTTCAGGTTGGAGCCTGAGAACTAGGTGGTTGTAGCCACCTTCTGGTTCTAGCCGGGGAACCTAGGGGGTTGTAGCCTCCCTCTGGTTGGATATAGAGAATTAGGGAATTGGAGCTTCCTTAAAGTTTTATCCTGAGAAACTAAGGGGTTGAAGCCTTATTTGAGTTGGAGCTCGAGAATTGGAAGTTGGTTCTTCCATGAATGTAATTCTTTGACATATAAGAAAAACATTTTGTGGTTTTCTCTCGCATTGGGTTTCCACGTAAATATTGGTGTACTGTCTATTGTGTGGATGTGTTTATTATTGTTTATTATGCATTGATGGATGTTAATGTTTATGATACAATAATATATTGATGATGAACTGATGAACGTGGTTGAATAGGTTAAAGGAATATAAATTGTGGTTAAAAGTGGTATAATTGCTCATTACGAATTCACCCCCCTCTCAGTAATCCAACAATTGGTATCAGAGCAGGTTCTTTCAAGGAAGCAGTTTAACCACTGGAAGGTAGCTCATGGGGTACAATAGGAAGGTAAATGTTCACCATTAACACAAAAAATCGTCAAAACCACTACTTATAATAAACCAATCTCTTTATAATATGTAAAGGAACCAATCTTAAAATTAAAGATTGAACCCAAAAAAGTTTATTTCATACAAATATTTAATATATATCTTTTAAAACCTTTTTCACTTAAAAACAAGACAAAACATCCACCTCTTAAATATGAACCTCCATCCATTTATAAAATCGATTGTTCATAATAAAAAATCAACCAATCCTTTATTAGTCCCTACGTAGCCAAGGGACTATAGCTTTCACTCGGAGGTCAAACGACTTTGGCCGCATATTAACTGGTGATTTCTAGGACATTAGTTGGTGCATTTTGTAGACTGGATATCTTATTACACACTCTTATTTGTATTTCCATTCAAATATTCTATTATCCTGATTTATTTTTAAAAAATAATTTATTTTCGTATTTATTAACTATTATATATCGAATATTTGATTGGTTCATAGCTCATTGATGTGATATTATTGCCTTGGTGTATGCGATTTTCTTTTCGAAATTGTTCTGATTAAAAAATGAATTAAAAAAAAAATTATGATTGGTTGTTTGGGCTTGCTGCAGTCTATAAATCCACTTGGAAGATTGTTTTTACATCATTGTAACAAATAATCTTATTCTTGTTGCTACATGCTTTCCAGTCAAGAATCCTGAATGAGGAGCCAGGGATACAAGCTACCCCTTTCACTGTCAATGGCATTACTTCTAAAATACCACTATTGTTTGCCCCTACTACCTACCTTTTGCTTGATAGATGAAGTTGTTTGCCCCTACTACCTAGATGTTTCTTGATAAATGAAGTTGTTGTTGATTGATAGATGAAGGTTCTTGATAGACCAGGTTGTTGCTATGGATGCTACTATCTTGATCTGATACTAGTTAGCCTGCTCAGTGGTTATTCTCTGGAGAAGGCATAGGGAAAAAATGGTAGTCGACGCATTTGTGCTGGAGAAGAGAACCTGATCTGACTGCAGAAGCCCCATATTGTTCTGAATATTTTTGAAATACGCATTATTGAACCAGTATTTGGTCACAGTTTCAAGTGGCACCATTGTATTTGCATCAACAAGCTTTACGTATTTTTATGTACGATGGATGCAAGAACAATTTTAATTTCTTGTCCAACCATTGCACTTGCATGCCAAAATTTTCCTCTCAAGTTGAATGAATCAATTTTCTTGTGACTTTTCAAACTTCAAATGCATCTAGAGATTTCTCACGCTTGAATTTGAAAACTTGTTGTAACAGAAGTCTAGATTTATCGAACGATACAATAATGATGAGTTTTCGTTTTTTTTGTGTCTTGAACGTGGTTGCTTGAACTTTTTTATGAGGTTCACTTTGTACTATAGTTTTGAGCATGATAGCTAGATTTATTTTTTTTAAATGTAATGCCTGGTTTTTGTTAAGATTTAGTTTCTTATATGAACTTCTATTGGTTTTGCAGATAGTAAAGTTGAGCATGATACCTGTATTGCACCCCTACTTCATAACCCTGGTTCAACCAAATTGCCATTTTTCGCCAATTCCAAATAAAAACTCTAGTTCAACCAAATTGAAATTTCTTTCCAATTCCAAATAATATAGTTAGTGGAGAACAAACCATGAATTTTTATTTCTCGCCAATTCCAAATAATAGAACCTTGGTTCAACCAAACTGCAATTTCTTACCAATTCCAATTAATAGAGTTATTGAACAACAAACCATGAATTTCTATTGCATTCATTAAGTTATACAAAACAAAGTACCTCCAGTCGGATGAGATCAACATCGATAATGATTTAGTTATTTCCTTGTTTGTTATTGCCTTCTGCCTAGAGGATTTAATGAATGATCCAAGGGAGATCGAGAAATCCATTCATGAGCTCTTGCAGTGGGAGAATACTTGATGGCTCAAGCTCCATGGCCCAATATACATGCATTAAACGACCAAGCGTGTGGAATGTAGTTGTGTTCTTGTGTAGCTGAGGGAAGTCGACCACATGCTACGACTTAGACAGAACCTCAAACATCCCTGCACATAGTTAAATATTTTGTGAATGAAGTGGTGATAGATATTTTGTTCCTTGTGGACCAGGATGAGATCAACATTGACAATGATTTAGTTATTTCCTTGATTGTTCTTGCCTTCTACCTGGATGATTTAATGAATGAGCCAAGGGAGATCAAGAAATCCATTCATGAGCTCCTGCAATGTGAGAATACTTGGAGTCTATAACGTTAGGAAGGCTCTAAGTGAGCAGTGTATTTTTGAAGGTTGTTGTCATATGCATGGAAGAGACACCTACATTCCAACCAAAATCTCCCATGAACCAAGTTTCACAGTTGTTATGTCTCAGTGGACAACTGGATGCCATGCATTGTGCTATCTGTAAATCGATGCTATTCCCAAATTCCCACATGGGAAAAGTGCATGTTGAAATGACATGTTTCATTAGTGAGTGAGGTGGCGTGAAGTTCAAAAGGATGCAATAACCAATAAAAAAAATATTGTTAATAGATAATTTCATCGACAGTCTATATGATCAATTTTGGAATAGGTATACATGTTAAAAATTACATCCAAGGAAAAAAATTGAATATTATTTATTGGACAAAATAAAATCTTTATTGAACGATATGTGATTTCGTCATTATTATAATCTAAAGGTTGAAATTGCGCTCAAAAGTATGGGCCTCGTTTTCTCTTTTTGCACTTACATCTCAGCCCTTGTAATCATAATAATTCCTTAGATCCTCATTTCTTTTAAGCAAGAATCAGTGTCTTCTGTCTTTTCATTTTGAAATAACAAAAATTCTACATACACACAGTTAGATACCTTTCCTTCTTGCAGTACAACGAGGAATTCTCGGGTGACTGAGTGGTACTCCTCTTACACTATCCAACTTGTTTGGGATGATAACGAGACATTGCATGTCATCAACCATTGGAATTTATAGTTTCAAACCACATTTAAGGTTAAAAACAATAGTTACAGTTAAGGAAGAACTAAATTAAATAATCCTTTTGTAGGACAACACCAGAAAGAAAGGAATGGTTAATGCATCTAAGATTTTTGTTTATCTAATTAATAACGTGGTCATCCAAAGTCCATTATAGTTTGTCTCTTATTATTTAATTAATTTAATTTCTAACGAACAGATCGAGTGTATGTTCTCGGGCCTCACATTCAAATTAATGCTATTGGAATTATTCCTGTGTTAATTATCTATAGTTATAACATGCAGTTTATGTCTGGAATTTGTTTCTCTGTCACACTTCTTTCTCATTTCTCTACCACTTCCTTGAAACAAAATATTCTAAGATATATGATTTTAGTCCAAGTGTAATCTTGATACAAATGCATTAAGACTACCTTCTTCCCTTAACGCGTCAAATAAATCTTCCAACCATAGATTACACATCGTTGTCTATGGTTTCTATTATGGCTCTGTTCTCTCATCGATTCAGGGTGTTGTCCTTGTTGTCCACCTAAAAATATTTTAGTTACATGTAAAAATAATTATAGATACATCATGTTGATTAAAAGACTGAGAGTAGCCTAGACACGACGAGCACAAGTATTAAATTCTTAAATCATGGAAAGTGCACCTTAAGATACGATTTAGGAAATCTACTTTCGGTAGGTTTGGTATCGGAAGAGATCGGTCGGAATTACAGTATGCGTCTGGTTCTAGGGTTTCGAGGGTTGATCAAGTTTCTGGCTCTGCGGGTAGATTTCACTAGCTGCATCCCTGGTCTCCATGGTGAAGCACGGGTGTAAGACCAACAAGGCGAGCATCCAAGGGTGGATCAAGAGTCAGAGTAAGGCAGTGGCAGAGGATTTGAGCTCTGCGATTTGGTGTGTTAATGTGTCGTGTGGACTCGTGAACCTGATGCAATGGCAGTGGTTTCTCTTTGGCGGCATTTAGAGGCCGAGGCGACTGCTTGGGGCCTTGTTTCGGGACAGCTCCCTGAGCCTGCGTTTGCCAAAACTGGTGAGGCTCTATATGTGATTAGCGATGAAATATTTGCAATGGAGGTGGCTTCGGGGTTTTGTTGTGGCCAGTTTCATGTTTTCCTTTCGGTTTTCTGGACCATTTTTGTCACATACCCACTACCTAAATCGGATTTTTCTGGTCTTCTGCCGAATCAGAAGCCCTAAACATCCATGGAGGACTATCGTAAGCTGGTCCTTTCTCTCTCCCCGCTCCCATGTGGTCGCGGGTCACGATCATAGTCTGAATAAACACAGTACCTCTTTCATATTTCGCGCCTCGGCGCTACAGTGACGTCGAGTCGTTTGACTTGGCAACCGTCGAATCTCGACAGGGCTAGCGATCGGCCAATGGGGGTGAATCCCTATAGGGTTAGCAAATGGCTAATAGGAACAAATCCCAATAGGGCCAGAGAACAGCCAATGAGAAACGGCCCCGTTGCGCGGTTAAGTGGAACACAGGTGGCAGAGAGAGAAACGTGACACGGTGGTCGACATGACAGGAGGGGCCCCACTTCACACACCACACTATTCCGGACCCCCCCCATTAAAGGCAGAATGGCAAGGGGGGTCCGGAATCCGCCTGAGCATCATTGATCATGATGAATTAATATCGACCGTTCGAGAGTTGCGCGTCCAATTCCGGACCCCCCCCCATTAAAGGAAGAATGGCAAGGGGGATCCGGAATGCATCCTTAGCCATAGATCTGGGTGGGTGGACTCTGGCCATCCAGATCTGTTCGCTACTTACCCTAATGCACGCTCGCACCCCAGCGTAAAACTGGCATCTCTTCCTCACATCGGACGGTCGTTACGGACCCTGAGATTTCCCGAAGGAATCTTGTCCGTCCATCGAGACTTAGCCACATGCTATTGTCTCGACATTATGGATCGGGATTTGTCAAGGCAAGAACTCGAGTTTTTGTCAGCAGAACTCCCGAATCCCTGATCCCCGAAATGGGTAATCTCTCAACACGTCACCTCCTTAAATCGAACGGTCCACAACTGCTCCGGGGTTTCCACCCAGGAAATTCTCGATCCCTTGTCGCCAGGACTGTCGATCTCGCGATTTTCGATTCCCCGGAATGGGAGATCTCATGACGCGTGGCCTCCGTCAATCAGACGGCTCAGATCCGTCTCAGGGTTTCTACCATGGAAAATCCTGAACTCTTGTCAACAGGAATCCCGATTCCGTGATTCCCGTTTTCCTGAAATGGGATATCTCACGACATGTGGCCTCTGTCAATCAGACGGCTCAAATCCATCCCGGGGTTTTCACCATGGAAAATCCCGAACTCTTGTCAACAGGAATCCCGATTCCGTGATTCCCGATTTCCCAAAATGGGAGATCTCACGACACGTGGCCTCCGTCAATCGGACGGCTCAGATCCGTCCCGGGGTTTTCACCCCTAATACACTGGAGTCTTAACCTTCGAGTAACTCCTGACAGATCCAACGGCTGTCGATTTTTTCAGCCGAGATCTGACGGCTCCTAATGGTTCCTACCCATGCATTCTTCCATGACTCCCTGGGCGTGGAAAAGATCCACGGTCCAGATACTCTCATGAACCTTGGGGATCTACAGTCCTAAACTCTTCGCTACCCATGAAGACACCGAAAAACCAAGTGGTAAGGCATTTAACGCCCTAATTTCTCCTACTAATCTAACGGTCATGGGTGACTGCAGATTCCCCGACGAAATCTCGTCCGTCGATTAATACCTATAAGGTTAAGGTACTTAACTTTCCAGCTCCTTCCTCCAATCTGACGATCGTGAGTGACCACAGATCTCCCGACGGGATCTCATCCGTCGATTCGTTACTTCATCCTTATGCTGTCATCTCGGTTTTCAAGAGGATCGTTCCTCCTTATGCAGGGTTACTAAGGCCTTACGCCTTCACAACTGCCTTCCCGGTTCTTGATGGGCTTTTCAAGGAAGGTAATTCTATGGGGAGAGTTACTTAGGGTACTACCTTAGGTATATAAGGATGTCATCCTCCCGAGAGCTAGGTGTGAAGTCTGAATTGGAATAGTACGCACACAAATAACGAATTCATGAGGTCATAAACCGTACGTAGTCTTTCCATATAAATATACAACTACTAGTACTGGTCAAAACACCATACAGTCATTCTTATAATGAAATCATTCATAGTTTCACATCTTATGAGCATAATTATCATAATAAGCATATATATATATATATATAT
>ML777641.1:378618-390548 GCA_009831015.1 Picea engelmannii
CGGCAGAAAAAAGGACAGTTTCACACAAATCAAAATGAGGGTTTTTCATCATTTAGAGGAGGAGAAAGGGTTCGTTGCTAAAAAAGAATGAGAAGCAGCTGCAAGATCAGGAGCTTTTCTTTTAAAAAAGGCTGGAAGTTCACAGCGAGAAATAAAATTTGGAGATACCCAAGAAAAATGGTGTTCAGCAATTAATCACAACTACTCAGCCATTCAAAGAAAGTTAGATGTTAGGGCAGATGTAACGTTTCATTTATTAGGCCGAAAGGTATACACCTATTGATAATGGGCACATTTAATATGTGTTTAGTATTTAATCAGTTTTGTATGGACAATATTAAATATTCTTGGAATATTCTTAGTCGTCTTAATAAATCAATGGTTGTGATTTCAACCACTAACTTCCACTAAGTTTAATGCCCAGGGTTCGGTTATTTCCAGAATGTATAGAAAAAGTGAAACACAGAATTTATTTATGTAAAGATAAAGCTATAATATTTTAGAGAGTAGTTTAAATGTTTTATTTTTTGGGAGTTTTCTGACCATTTTTTCTGTTTGATTTTTGGGGTTTTCTGATCACTTTTTTTGTTTGATTTTTTCCTAAATTTGGTGATGAATGGTTGGATCTGCAGATTTGAGTGGCTGCTGAATTTATTTATGCATTCAGAAAAGCGATTTAAACAACAGAAAATACAGATTTTATCCAAATTTACATCGTCGGATTCCAACTAATTCCTACCAAAAAAACTCAAAAAATAGAACTTTAGCTAACACCATATTTTATTCATTTAATTAATAATTTATGATGAATCAAGGATATGATGTTTTTTATAATTTTTTTATTAAAAACATAATATAAATAAAATAAAATATCTAAGTCCATTTTTTATAATTATTATTTTATCAACCAAAATCATAGGTATATGAAGTTTTCCATTTTCCTCAAGATTCTGTGTGTAAAGATAAAGGGAAACATAGAAGTTATTTACTTAAAAATAAAGTAAAAGATATGATATTTTAATACGTGAAAATAAAGTAAAAGATATGGAATAAAGACAAAGTATAAGGTGTGATTCTGTGTAGAGATAAAGTGAAACATACAAATTATTTATGTAAAAAAAAGTAAATGGTATGATATTCTAGTCATTTTATTCTCGGTCAAGGATTTGGCGTTATTTTATTTTATTAATAAAAATATATAAATATAATATATATTTTAATTTTTTTAATATTTATTCTCGGTCAAAGATTTGGTGTTATTTTATTTTATTAATAAAAATATAATGTATATTTTAATTTTTTTAATAAATAAAACTCAGTTACTACTTTTTGTAATTATGAGAAAAAATATTATTTTTTATATTTTCAAGGAAATATAATATTAAAAGTTAAATTGTAACTAGGGAAAGTATATAGTGTTATGTATTAGATTAAGATTATATTAGTTTTTTTTGGATATACTATTTAGGAGTTAGTGTTCCTTAAATTTATGTTATTTGAGGGTGGAAGTTTTGTATTTACATGTCATGTTGGTGGATGTAGGGAGTGGGAGGGATTGTATCAACAAAGACTAGGTCAATAATTCAAAATATTGTAAATTTTGTCTTGTTTTGAAAAAAAGAAGATCCTTTAAAGCCCGGTCCAAAAAGCACATAGTTGACGCAATGCACAACAAGATCACTAAGTCATGTATCTTTGAACACTCCAAATCAAAACATCTAATTTTCTTTAATCAAACCAAAATTTTAACCTCAATACCCTATTACTCCTTGATTGTAGAAGCAAACCCCAATAATTTCAAAAGTGAAGATGACTACAAACTAAGTCGGTCATGGAAACTCTTTATAAATTACCCCAATTATCTCAATTATTAAGCCTATCTATTTATAACCCACACTTCATGAGCATGTTTCTTCCTTCCACCCCTTTTTTTTATCATTGAATTTTTATTTTTACTCATTCGTTTGATTTATCATTAATCAACTCTAATGTTTCTTCCTTCCACCCCTCTTTTTTATCATTGACTTTTTATTTTTTCTCATTCATAATGATAATTAACAATCACACAGAGATAATAGACACAGGGATTTCACGTGGTTCACCCAAACGTTGGGCTACGTCCATCAAGCATAGGTATCGATTGTCTTATTATTCAAATCATGGAGATTACATCAGCTCACTCACACTCAGTCGTTTTTGCCTCTACAAGCTTACATGAATTTATACATTCACACAATAAACTGAATATTAAATGCAATCCCTATCCATATTCTAACTTGGTCTATTTAGTTGTAACCAACGCAGAATAATAGGATCCAGATCCATCCTTGGAGGAATTCGTTGTCACCAAATCCCAACAATCTCCATCTTGACAACAATTAATCTGATACCTTGCTCCTTCCTTTGTTCATCACCTTTTCTGCAAGCCAAGAGAAGCCAAGCACCACTGCAACTTCTCTAATAAAACTGGTTTCATGATTTCGCATGTGTGACTTGCATGAGTTTGGATTTCCTGAGGGGTCACTCTACCTTCAACATGTCTTCCACAATTGTGTTGTGAGACACATTTAGTGATAGATCTCCTCCTATCCAAAACACCTGTAAAATATACATTACAATTATCACAAACCATCTCAGTGTAACCATTATAGGTGACATTTGTGCTTCTCAAATGCTAAAGCACCCATTTCACTGCAACACATGAATCTGTCATGTATCTGACAACATCATTAGCATGTGAAACATTTGGTCTTAACCATTTCTTCACACACAACAGACCTCCTACGGAACTTACACGAGACACAACCTTTTCTTCTTTATAGATAGGCCCTATGCTTGAAGAAAACTTATAATGGAAAGAAAGAGGGATAAAGACTGGTTTTACAATGTTCATACCGAACTCCAACCATAGCTTACCATTACCATCTCTATATACTTCCATGTCCACAATTTGTTTTGCTGCTCCTTGATCCTCATCTGAATTGCCCTGTCCATCGGAGTCATTTTCTTACTGATTTTATCCATGCTTTGGCTTGCATCAATCATATCATCGACAAATAACATCAATACTATGAATGTACTATAAACTGTATAGTCATTCCAACCCTTTGAAAAATTCTGACTCACTATGAAGGATTCAAACATCTTGTATATTTGCCTAGGTACCATTAGGCCATACAATGAATTATCTAGCATGCAAACAAATTTACCGTTGCGATCTTCAATCAACCCTTTTGGTTGTTCCATACATACAATATCTCTGTCAATGATGACCTTGTGAAAAGTAGGATCCCACACACAACATCCCTTTATACCATCATCATAACTTGCAGAGATATAAAACAAGCAGGAATTCAGAAACAAAGATTTTAAGTTTGGAACTGATTTACCTCTTACCAGTACCTGCAATTCTTTCTTGCTCTTATGACCTTGATGCTTCTGCCATAAACAAGAAGATACATCTGTCACTTCATATGCTACTTTGGTACTCCCTTCCAACTTATAAAGGTTATCAACCTTTGTTGCCTTCATCACTACTAAATTACCTTTCGACATTGTGAGAGCTCCACCTTGACCTGTATACTTATATCCACAAGAATCCAACACTCCTAATGAAATCAAATTTGATTTAAGATCAAGTACGTATCTAACATCCATTAATTCCCTAACAATACCATCGAACATCCTGATTCTAATACTGCCAACCCCAACAATTTTACAAGAAGTACCATTACCCATAAACACTACACCCTCATCAACAGATTGGTAAGAAATAAACCAATTTCTATGTGAGCACATGTGGTGGGAGGCACCTGAATCTAACTGTCATTCTTCTTGATATTGTAAATGATTAGAAATGGATAAAACTTGATCAATCATCCTTGAATTTGTTATAGCCAAATTTGCTTCCTTCGTAGAGTTTTCCTTAGATTCCTTTCTCTTCCAGCAATCTTTCTTGAAATGTCTTGTTTTACCACAGTACCAACATTTTTCTTTACCCTTTCTGTGTCTTGACTTAGATCGGAAAGAACTTCTCTCATTCTTCTCTGTGGTTCGACCTCTGATCAACATCGCCTCTGAAGTTGAGGTTTCTTTACTAGATTTTCTCCTCATCTCCTCAACCAACAAAGCTCCCACAACAGAGTCATAATCTAAGACTTTTGTTGAGCTAAAGCTAATAGAGGTGACTAGATTATCCCAAGACTCAGGCAACGAACACAATAGTGTAATAGCCTTATCCTCATCTTCGAATTTAACTTCCATACTAGTCAAATGAACTATAAGGGTATTGAATGTATTTAAATGGTCAACAACTTTTGTATCTTCTTTCATCCACAAACTGTACAACTGTCTCTTCAAGTAGATTATGCTCGTCAAGGATTTCGTCATATATAGACTTTCCAACTTCGTCCACAAACCAGTTGTTGTCTTCTCCGAGACAATATTGAACATAACATCGTCGGCCAAACACATGTGTATGGCACTCAGTGCTCTCGCATCCATCTCATCCCAGTCATCATCTGTTATGGTCGTGGGTTGCTTTGATTTTCTCAAAAACTCCTTCACCACGCCTTGTTGCACGAGCAGATCGTGCATCTTGAGCTTCCAAAGCTCAAAATTGTTTTTATTGTTGAACTTTTCAACTTCAAACTTCAAACTTTGCATCTTAACCATTTGCACAAAAAATCTCTTAATATCCACTACTTATAAAACCCAAGACCTTTTTAAAATAATATAACCTTATACTCAAAAAATTAAACCCAAAAACTTAATGGTAATTTTTTTTTTTTTTTTCTAAATATATAATTTTTTTTCTTATATCTTAATAAAAAAACCTTTAATTAAATCGACCAAAAAAAAACTCCAACTCTTTAAAAAATAATAGTTAAATTATTATTTAACTATACCTTATGATGTCATACCTTAAACCTTTTTACTTTAACTCACCCACGACTATTCCTTCATACTTTATATTTCAAACTGAAAGATAAACCATTCGAATTAATTTAAAAGGAGATCCGCGAATACATTAAAGGAGATATGCGTGTCCTTTTTATTTAATAGAGTCGTAGCCACACCTCACACTACACTAGAGTGCGGGGAGTTCGCACCTCCTGATATATTTGGAGTGCGGAAATCTTAAATAATTTACGCACTTTTCTCGATATATTTGGAGTGCGGAAATCTTAAATAATTTACGCACTTTTCTCGATATATTTGGAGTGCGAAAATCTTAAATAATTTATGTATTGTAATACACTTTGGAGTGCGGAAATTTTAGTAACTTTTCACGAGCACAAGGTTGAGTAATAAGTCTCCGACCTATGATAGGAGGGATTTATGGGGATGTATAAATCTATGTACTCTCACACGGATTTTATTTCTCGTTTCTTCGAGAAGTTGACTCTCCATCAATTAGTTTTAACTAGCTCTGATACCACTTGTTAGAATTGTCAATGCAGAAAACACAATTCACAATGATAATTAACAATCACACAAAGATAATAGACACAGGAATTTCATGTGGTTCACCCAAACATTGGGCTACGTCCACCAAGCATAGGCATCGGCTGTCTTATTATTTAGATCATGGAGATTACATAGATCATGGAGATTACATCAGTTCACTCACACCTAGTAGTTTTTTCCTCTACAGGCTTACATGAATTTATACATTCACACAAGAAACTGAATATTAAATGCAATCCCTATCCATATTTTAACTTGGTCTATTTAATTGTAAACAACACAAAATAATAAGATCTAAATCCATCTTTAAAAGAATTTGTTGTCACCAAATCTCAACATAATCAACTCTAATTTCTTATTTTTATGGATTTATTTCTAAGTTCTAATTTTATTACTCTAATCTTTTTATTTCTTGTGTCATTTTAATCATAAATATTTTATTATCTTGAATGTATTTTTTTTTTTAGCAAATAATGTTATACATTAATCATTTTCTAGTAATTTAAAATAAAAAAATAAAATTGATATTTTTTACTTTCATTTTTACAAGAATCATTTAATAATATAAATATTAAATATTAACATTGTATAATTTAAAGAAAATTGATATTTTTTACTTTAAATTTTAAAAAATCATTTATTAATATAAATACATTTATTAGTATAAATATTAAAGGTTAACATTATATAATTTAATTTAATTGTAATAAAAATATTATATAATTTAATTGTAATAACAATAATTTAAAATGTTAAATTTATTTTAATATAAAAAATGATATTTTATTAATCTAAAATTACAATTTTAACAAAATTATCTTATCAAATTTTAATAATAATAAATAAACAAATATCAAACATATACAATATTTAAACCTTTTTCATTCCTATAACCCTTAGCACAAGTCTTGTGATTCAGAAAATACAAAAGCAGTACATGATTCATGCATTTGGACAACAATTAATAGCAACATTAGAATATGTGAAGGATGTGCAATAAGCATTTGGAATCTTTTGTATTGAACTAAATAAAATATTTTAAAAAATTGAAGACATGATCCATGCATTTTGGATCTTGTCATTTGTGTTTTTATCTTAATGGGGTTTTTTACTGTGTATTTGGACTTTGGCCATCGTGCTTATTGGTCTTTGTGATAGTGTGCTTGTGTTGAGTGTAAACACTTTTTCAACACACGATGTATCCTTCTTTCCTTGTTATCATATTTCATGCATCCAATGTATACTCCTTTCCTTGTTATCATATTCAATTCATACAATCATCAATCACAATGCACATGTATCTTGAAAAACCGTGCAAAACCTTCTCCATGTTTCTAACAAGCAAGTAATGTTTTCTTTATTTCAATTTGTTTTTTTTATGAAAAATTGGAAAAGAAAACAAAATATGTGATCTTCCAATAAAATAAAATTTATTGTAAATATAAAAACATAATTTTATTTTATTGTAAATATAAAAACATAATATCAATGAAATGTATTGTAAATATAAAACATACATTATATGTTATTTAATGTTTAATTGGAGAAAAAATACTATTCCATGTTGATCCGAATGGGATCCTCTAAATTCATAATAACCAAGTAATGTTTTGTTTATTTCAATTTGTTTTTTGGAAAACTTTTTCAAAGACAACCCATTAAAAGAATGAAGGCTATAGTGAAGAGGCAATGGGAGATGGAGGAGAATTGGGGAGAACAATGGAAAAAATGAAAGTTCACATAGGGAAACTTGCTCAAAGTTTGGTAGACGAAGGAGTTATGGAGCATGTATACGCTGAGCGAAGGTGTCTCTGAGCCATGACCATCTGCATCTTGTAATGTTAGTGAGTAACAATACAAAAACATTGTGTATAGCTCACCCCGTTGTAATTATCTCCTGAGCTTAGTAAAATCTCCATTATATGTTGAGCTTCCAATATAAAACTCTCTATGCCATTTTGAGTTTTATCACTATGTAATTGTTGCTCTGGTGTGAGATCTCTTATTCAAACTGCATGCTATAGAAAATTGTGTGCTTGTGTTCTCTATTAAAATGTTGGAGAATGCGCTTACATCCATACCTTGTTTGTTGGTTGTTTCAATTAATAATTAGAGTGCCAATTTCCCTTGAATTGTTGGTTGTTCAATTTCCCATTGAATGGTGTTCATTGGTCGGGTTTCCCTTATCGACTAATACACTGGTGAGATTACTCTTCTTCGAAATAATTTCCTTGTGAAAATGTTAAGTCTCACGGATGGACAAGCAACCATTACACTGACTGAAGAGGCCATAAAGACTTGATCTATGCATGAAACCAATGAGAACAAAATCATCGGCCTTGTGTTCTCGAACCTTTACTAGCAAAATGATTTTTTTTTAACAACACATCACTTAACTGCTTTTTTTTTCTTTGTTCTGCTGACCTCCAATGTCATCATCTTAGTATTGAGCTACCATGAACAATTTTTGATCGATTATTCAATTCTGAATTTCCTTTGTTGTGCCACTTTAGCCACACTTCCTTAAATTCAATCATTGTATCTAAATTTACAACAGTTGGATTTTTTTTCTTTTCGAATTGTAGAAAGATTCAAAGAAAGAATTGTAATCACCCAAAATGATTTTCAATTGTTGAGTAATACTCATTTGTTGATGTTCTCAATCCCATAGGCCTTGGTTACAATTATAGGCATGGGGGTATATGAATATGTAATCCACGGATAGAGCATTGCATAGGTGCTTGCACGTGACTATTTGCTTGAAGCATTGGTCTTGGCAATGCTAACAAGTAACCCAACCTCAAAATGTTTTTTGAGACAAAGTCACTAATAAATAAAGATGCTTGAACTCATATTTGTGACTGTAATATGTTGGATAGTTGGTTGTCATTGATGTCAACCCTTGGAGAGTGATATTGTAGATTGATGTCAACCCTTAGAGAAGTTTGGTAACCCCAGAGGTGTGGTTAAGGAACCCAAAAGTAATTGAGGAATATGGGCATAAATATCAATGAATTTGTAGGTGAGACTATTTTGGATGGATAGGACATGTCGTGTCGTTTCCATTGATATGTGGTACGTCACATAACTCCTCATGGTAAGGGAGTTATGGATTTTTGAAGTTGGAGAACCATTTTGAGTTATCTAGAAGCCCCTAGAAGGTCAAAGAAGTCAATTATTCTTGAAGTTCCTAGAAGAAGTTTACTAGTCAATTTGGTTGTAACTAGGAGTTAATACGGGTAAAGTTGTTGCAATAAAAATTAATTAAATAATAAAGTGGTTACAACAAGAAGTTATATGAGGGTAAATAAGTTATGATTTGACTAATTAAAGAAAGTGGGTTAGCCCTAGAAGATGGAGAAAGGGCTAAAACAGTTACAAGGAAACTTCTAGAGGAAGGCACTTGGAAATTATAAGTAGGAGAGAAAGGGAATCCTATTAGAACCTATTGAACTTAGTTGAATATCTAATTTTTGAAAGGTTATTTGTAGGCATAATTCACAATTCTAAGGTTCCGCGAAGATGAGGAAGCGAAGAAAGTTTGACGACAAAGTTTCGGAGCTGCAGAGGGAAAGGGTTTTTGAAAAACCCTAATTACTGAGGTCCTCGTGGGTTTTCCTATAGGTGTTAAGTGAAGCATCCTCGCGGGTCAACTAGTGTGCAACAAGCAAGGCATTCATAAATTTGGGAAAAAAAAGGTTGGAACAGACTGCAGAAGATGAGTAAGACATGGTTATCTGAGATCTAATGTTACAAGTCAGTCATAGAGCTACATGTATGATTGTATGTGTTTTTTTGAAGGGTGTTTGATGATGGTATATGGTTTAGTTTTGGAGCGTATGCTTGAGGCATAGGTTGGATGCATGGTACAAACCCTAGTGTAAGGATTGAGGTATTTTTGTTAGGGTATTGTTGATCATGTTAGTACTTTCTCAGTAATGCTATGGTTCCTTGTTTTAAGCACCTATTTGGATATACATTTTAGGCATATTCTTATATATGGATGAGGAATGGTCTTGTGAGTTTGGGCATCTTCCTAGAGGAACTATTGGTTGTATAGTACTTGTTGTAGTGAATGTTTTTGAGGCAAATGTATTGAAGTATATTGTTCTTGCATGTCTGAGTTTTATTGGTATATCTTATGGTACATTGTGAGAGGCTTTTTTTAGTGAGCTTGGTATACAATTGGTACACATTTAAGGCTACATAAGAGTGAAGGTTTTGCACATTATTTGATGTGATGGTTTATGGTATTTGGATCATGGATAGTATGATGTATTGCTAGAGGACTTTTGTTGGATACCTTGGTATATGTCTTTGGTAAATGGTTGAGACTTGTAGTTGATAAGTTGGGACATACATGAGATGCATGGTATGGTAATGTTGGTACATCTTGATGAGTAACAGTTTGAGTTGTTATTGATACATGATTGGTACATGCTTTGGTACATTGTTAGAAACATTTGTTGGTAATCTTGTTGGAGACATTTGTGAAGTATTGTTTGCACATAGTTTATAGATGATGTGGCATATATGTATTAGTATACTTTTAGAAGCACATCTTGATTGTGGTACATCTTGTTGATGTTTGTTAGTAGTCTTGGTTGATGCACATCTTGATGATATTGTGTATATGGTTGAGAGTTTTCTTGGGGATTGATCTTGGTGAGTAGATTTGATTTGGTTGATGAGATTGGTGTGACAAGTTGTTTGGAAATGTTGTTGTGACAAGTTATTTGTACAGGTTTGGTGCATGGTTGATGCACTTGTTTATGGTACAGGTTGATGGTACAAGTTTGGTGCATGGTTGATGCACTTATTGATGGTACAGGTTGACGTACAGGTTTGATGCATGGTTGATGCAGTTGTTGATGGTACAGGTTGATGCATGGTTGATGTACGATATAGGTTGTTGCGACAGTGATAGGTTGGATAGGTTGACAGTGACAAAGTTAGTATCAGTTATTTGATAGTTATATTTCAGGGAGGTTGGATGGGGAAAGGAAAGTGGGTTGTAGCCTCCTTCCGATTAGAGCCGGATAATCAGGGAGTTGGAGCTTGCTTCAGGTTGGAGCCTAAGAACTAGGTGGTTGTAGCCACCTTCTGGTTGTAGCCAGATAACCTAGGGGGTTGTAGCCTCTCTCTGGTTGGAGCTAGAGAATTAGAGAAATGGAGCTTCCTTCGGGATGTATCCTGAGAAACTAAGGGGTCGAAGCCTCCTTCTAGTTGGAGCTCGAGAATTGGAAGTTGGTTCTTCCTTGAATGTAATTCTTTGACATATAAGAAAAACATTATGTGGTTTTCTCTTGCATTGGGTTTCCACGTAAATATTGGTGTATTGTCTATTGTGTGGATGTGTTTATTATTGTTTATTATGCATTGATGGATGGTAATGTTTATGATACAATAATATATTGATGATAAACTAATGAACATGGTTGAATAAGTTAAAGGAATATAAATTGTGGTTAAAAGTGGTATAATTGCTCATTACGGATTCACCCCCCCTCTCAGTAATCCAACAATTGGCATCAAGGAAACAATTTAACCACTGAAAAGTAGATCATGGAGTACGATAGAAATGGAGTACATTAGGAAGGTAATTGTTCACCATTAACACAAAAATCCATCAAAACCACTACTTATAAGTTATAATAAACCAAACTCTTTATAATATGTAAAATAACCAATCTTAAAATTCAAAATTAAACCCCAAAAAGTTTATTTCAAACAAATATTTAATATATATCTTTTAAAACCTTTTTCACTTAAAAACAAAACAAAACATCCACCTCTTAAAAATGAAACTCCATCCATTTATAAAATCGATTGTGCATAATAAAAAATCAACCAATCCTTTATTAAATTATGTCTTGTGATTTATGAAAAATGTCTTCCTATCACGATTTCATACCACGAAAAAATCTTTTTTCGTACCACTGGTTTCCAGAGTTATCGCTTTTGCCTTGAATCGAGAGGAGTGATGGTCCACCAGTATTGCGCCTCCCATATATCTAGAAAGCGATGAGCTCCGAATTAGGGCTAATGTGTAGGGCACGATAATCTTGAGAATTTCAACCGAGCTTAAGTTTATGAGTGTATAATGCCTCATCAAGAGGGTTAGAGAGTTACACAATCTGTTCACAAGTGTATGTAAATATATTCTTAATATAGTTACATATAGTTACATGCATGTTTATATAACCATATGAGAAATTAGTTGACATGTTTTCAATACAGTTAGTTTTCATTTCCAATTTAAAAAAAAATAAAAATAAAACTTCAAAAAACATTTAAAAATAACATCTTTACTAAAGCAATGATTATTATAAAATTTACAAAAATTACAAAAGGAAAGCAACTAACTGGTTATTATAAAGTTCAAGTTTGGAGATGATCTAATTCAGATCACTTTGTTTCTGTACCTCAATCACAAATCACAATTCAATACAAGTTATTCT
>ML777641.1:398685-439301 GCA_009831015.1 Picea engelmannii
CATCTTGTTGATGTTTGTGAGTAGTCTTGGTTGATGCACATCTTGATGATATTGTGCATATGGTTGAGAGTTGTCTTGGGGATGGATCTTGTTGAGTAGATATGATTTGGTTGATGAGATTGATGTGACAAGTTGTTTGGACATCTTGTTGTGACAAGTTGTTTGGATAGCTTGTTGTGACAAGTTTGGTGCATGGTTGATGCACTTGTTTATGGTACAGGTTGAGGTACAGGTTTGGTGCATGGTTGATGCATTTGTTGATGGTACAAGTTGAGGTACAGATTGAGGTACAAGTTTGGTGCATAGTTGATGCACTTGTGATGGTACATATTGAGGTACATGTTGATGCATGGTTGATGCATGATACATGTTGTTGTGACAGTGACAGATTGAACATGTTGACAAGTTACAGGTTAATAGTGACAGAGTGACAGTGGAAGTATCAATTATTTTATATTTATAATTCAGGGAGGTTGGATGGGGCAAGAAAAGTGGGTTGGAGCCGAATAATTAGAGAGCTGGAACTTCCTTCAGGTTGGAGCCTAATAACTAGGTGGTTGTAGCCGAAGAACTGAGGGGGTTGTAGCCTCCCTCTAGTTGGAGCCAAATAATTAGGGAATTGGAGCTTCCTTCAGGTTGGATCTTGAGAAAATAAGGGGTTGAAGCCTCCTTCTAGTTGGAGCTGGTGAATTGGAAGTTGGTTATTCCTTGAATGTAATTCTTTGACATATAAGAAAATCATTCCATGTTTTTCTCTCGCATTGGGTTTCCACGTAAATATTGGTGTACTGTTTATTGTGTGGATGTGTTTATTATTGTTTATTATGCACTGATGGATGTTAATGTTTATGATACAATAATATATTGATGATGAACTTATGAACATGGTTGAATAAGTTAAAGGAATATAAATTGTGGTTAAAAGTTGTATAATTGTTCATTATTGATTCCCCTTCCCTCTCAGTAATCCAACAATTGGTATTAGAGAATGTTCCTTCAAGGAAACAGTTTAACCACTGGAAAGTAGATCATGGAGTACAGTAGGAATGGAGTACCAATGTTCATTGTGAATGGAGTACACATGTTTAGTTTGAATGAGTACCAATGTTCAATGGTCAGAAGGGTCTAAAGTATGAATTGTGGAGTATCAGGATTGTTAGCACTTCGTAAATATATTTGGTTGATAAACATACGACGAAGGTAACTTTTTCAACCAACTTTGAGACCCGAAACTAGCCTTTCAGATCTGGAGAGGGCTCTCTCAGAAATGGTGCGGTCTCTGCATAGGATATGACTTTGAAAACAATGGCTAGATTTGACACCTTATGGTAAAATGGTTTTTGGTTATATTGGTGCAGAAAAATAAAACTTGGTCTATGGAGTCAATCTGATGAAGAGACTGAACAAATGACTTAGTGACTAGATTCGAGAGGAGAAGGCTAGGCGAGAAACAACCTTTAGTGTAAACCGTAAAGTGTGGCGGGAGAAAAACACAGGAAGTAACTCAAGAGCGCCACTGTGGATGAATTCAGAGTTAGCTTGAGAGGAAAATGTTTTTTCTAAGTGGTGAAAACAAGGGGCGCTATACAACAAATCCGCAAGTTTGAAAATTCGTTTCGAAATAGATAGTATAAGATATGAAATAAAAGGTAACAGGAAACACATACGCAAAGAAAGGGACACAATACATCCGACTATCACAACTAGAATCTTTTCATCAAATCACAGGACCTTTGCATTAAATTTCGGTCAAAAAATCAGATTACATACAATAGCAGTCGTTTACTTAATTTGCCAACCAACCCTGCTTACATAGAAAAGATGAAATATATAAACGAGGGTGCCGCTTGGGTTGCCCTGCTTTCTAACTGTTAACCCTAAACTAGGAAAAAACACGCCACATGCGCCAGAGACTCTTCGCATGGTACTATCCAAAAATAGGCAATAGTCATGCCTATCCACTAACGGATGTCTTCAGGTTCGCCACGGGGTTTGATCGTCGGCTGGGATCCGATGTGGGGAAAGATGTGTCACTGTATCTCTTGATCGGCCTAGTGAATAGGTGTCTGTAAAAGCTTGTTGCCTGTAATATTGGCTTCGCCTTCCATTATGTGCCCATTTGCTGGAGAACTGTGTGCAGTAAACAGTTGTTTGATTCTCGCGACCGTTATCAAATGGTAGGATACTTTAGAGGACATGTATCACTCAAAACTGTCATGAAGAAAATTTCACTCGTTAAACTTTCTCTTTCTATGCGCTGGCAAGAGCCACGCATATTTCCTTTTCGGCTGCTTCGCTTCTCTAGGATACTCCGTCTGCCTTTCTTATGACAACTTTTGCGCCTCTCGCAACTGGACAATAACTTTCTGTGCCTCTCTAAGCTGCCTTTTCATCCATGCCACGTTCCCTCCGTGACTTTGTGCAGTTGATGCTTCCGTGATCTTTGTCTCTAGTTGTTGCCTTAATTCCCTGTTCTCCTGATAGAGCTTAGCAATAGCCATATTTGCTTGTTTCATCTGCTAAGATGGCGCTTCCTCATTTTCTCCCATGGAGTGCGCTTTCCTTGCTTTGTTCCCGCTTTCGTGGCTCGATTTTTCGACAGGTTCTAGCTAGATGGCACGTCTGAGTAGTTCTTCAACTATCAATCTGACACACGGTTCTTCTGCAATTTGAGCCTTCATGATCTCCTTGTTATTTCTAGGCCTACCCCTCCTCCGAGGAAATTGTTGTTGGGAGGAGGGGGCTCTTGCCATCTCCATTTCTTGTATGAATTTCTCTGCTTCGGCTATTCCGCGACTTGATCTGGTCTTTTCTGCAGGTGAAAGAATGGTTCCTTCCACGTCTTTGGGAATGGTTTCCGTGGGTGAGAAATAATTCCAGTCTCTTTGGGGTTCGGACTTCATAGTTTTGTCGCTCTGCGCACCTTTTCCTATGCTCTGATAAGCCGCCATGGCACGACCAAGGTATACTATGCATGCAGTGTATTGAATGAATGCACAGGGGGAGCGGTTTTGAAACAACTGGATTGGCAAGGGGAAACTACAAAAAGAGTTTAGGCCTGGTTCTATGCCTGGAGGGCACGCTGAGCATATGAGATTTATAATGAATCAACCAAGAGAGGGAATCATGCTAGAAGGCAGCGAATTTATGGCGACGAGATGTTTCAAGTCGAATTGCAAGTTGTCCATGGAAAATCCCCACATGTAGGATGTAGGTGGTAAGGCTTGCTGAGCATGACTAATATACACGCCGTGATTTTTCATTCTCTCGGCCTTCATGATGAACTGATAATAACTGTTGTACTTGCTGACGCGACCTTTATTAACCACTTGACTCGACCAAGGCATGTAGAAACTGGCTTCTTAATGGAATTCAACCTTTTGGTAAAGACATGCCCATACCACATATACAATTCCCGACTCTGACACCCTTTCCCATTTCCAAGGGCCAACTGACCATTTGCTGACTTCAAAATCACAGTGCTACATACTTGACTTCACATGTTTGGGCACATGGGTCATAACGTGACTCAAAACTGACTCTAAATGGAAAGAAAAATGGCGATGCTAACAATTGGCTCCAACGGGGATGCTATCCTTCCTGTGAGGTAACAAAGAACAATAGACCAAGTTCCTGACCATTGGGATTTTTTCGACCTCTAGACACTAAGAAATATAAATGATGGACAGAAAATAAACTAGACTCATTGACATAGCTTCTAAGAATTCCGCATAAACTTAGGGCCTTCACTTCGGGCTTCAATTTTCTGGTGATCTACTGATTCGACGCAAAAATAAAACGACTATTTACAATGACAAATGACTTAAATGGACTTTATTTCATCAGGTAACGGTTGAGGACCTGTCGTTTACAGGCCCCCAACCAAGACACTCTCCATTGAGTCCTTGTAGGAAATAAGCATTTTCTCCGTAGTACGCGCTGATTTTGTACGGCCCCGTCCAAAGTTGATCGAACTTTCCATGCTTTCCTTTACCTTCATTTCTCGTGTCCCATCTTAGCACCAAATCTCCTACCTAAAAATATTCCTGCTTGGAATGTTTGTCAAAATCTTTCTTTATCTTCTCCTGATGGAGCTGAGATAGATTATACACCTTCTCCCTTGCCTGCTACGTGTGAATTAACTAGTTTATCCTCCTCTGTGCATCATCTGGCTCGGATTCCTGCTCTTGCAAAAAATTCCTGACGGGCGGTCCCAGCGCAGTAGGGAAGATTGCGTCTGCGCCGTAAAGGATCTGGAAAGGCGATGTTGATACGGATTTTTTGGTGGTAATTCGATCTGCCCACAATGCATAGATAAGATTCTTATGCTAGGCTCTCTTGTTGTCTTGCAAGAGTCTTTTGATGATCCTGGCCAGGCTCTTATTTGAGGATTCCGCTAACTCGTTTCCTTGTGGATAATATGTCGTGGAATGCCCCAGGGTTATTTTATAATCCTGACAGAACTTCTCCATCTTTTGAGACTTGAATGCGACCGCATTATCTGTTATGATCTTAATAGGACACCCAAACCTTGACAAGATGTTTCTCACCAGGAACTATATGATGACTGCGTCGGTAGTGTTCTTTGTGGGGACCACCTCAATCCACTTCATAAAATAATCGGTGGCCATGAGAATCCATTTATACTACGCAGAGGATGGCGGGTTTATCTCTCCTATGAAATCTAGGCCCCACTGCATGAAAGGTGCTTCAACTGAGATTGGCTTTAACGATAGGGACTGTAGCTTTCTCCTCCTATCAAAATATGGCATTCGTGGCAGCTGGAGACCTCTTTATATACCTCAGTGAAAATCGTTGGCCAATAATAACCCACCCTCAGGATCTTGTGTGCAATGGTATTCCAATAGTGGTTGCCTCTGCAGTCGCCTATGTGAAACTCCTGTATGGCTTGTTTCGCGTCGTCCTCCAGCAAACAGCTTAACAATATTCCTCCGGGATCTTTCCAATACAATGAATTGTCCAAGACGTAGAACTTACCCGCTTTAATCTTGAGGAATCTTTCCTTAGTCTTACTCACGCCTGGAGGGGCCTAGATATTCTCCAATACATATACGATGTCTGCATACCATGGCGAACCAATGAAACGCTGAGGCACCTGTGCAACTTTTTCTTCTTGAGGGCCTTCCGATAGATCGACAATGAAGTTCATTCCTACAGCATCGCAGTCCGACTGCGCTATCAACTTCGCGAGGCCCTGACCTTTGACTAGATTTGTAGGCTTGATCTCAAGATCGTATTCTAATATGGCTGCTATCCACTTTCCTCTCCTTCCTTCCGGGTCAGGCTGAGTCAGGATGTCCTTTACTGAACTGTTGGGCACACAAGCGATGACATGGGAGTGAAATATGTATGTCCTGAATTCCTTCAAATCTTTTACTAAGGCATACGCTTGCTTTTCCATAATATTGTACCTTAGGGGAGTGTCGCGCAGTGTCTAGCTGAAATAGACTATGGGTTTCTCAAAATCATGTTCGTCCTTCTACAATAGTACGCCGATAATAGTGTGTTTTGAGGCAAATGAAAAAAGGAGGAAATCCTTCATAAAGTCCGGGCTAGCTAGCACAGGGGATTTAGTCAGAGCCACTTTTATATCTTCTAAGGACTTCTTGGCCTCCAGATTCCACTTAATCTCGTTTCCCTTCTTGAGCATGCAAGTTATATGTTTTATGATTTCTGCCAGGTTTGGGATGAATCTCCTCAAAACATTTACCTTGCCCAGGAAAGATTGTACTTCCCTTTTACTACGCGGGGTGCCAATATTCAAGATCCCTTCAACCCTGTTGGGGTCTATTTTAATTCCTTCTTTGGAAATGATGTGCCCCAAAAATTTTCCTTCCTCCACCATGAAATGTGGTTTCTTTGGATTCAGTGATATGCCGAACTTTATGCACTTCTGGAAAACCCTCTTCAGGTGCTCGAGACGATGTTTTTTGGAGGTAGAATACACTGTGATGTCGTCTAGATAAATAACAATGAACTTATCCTTCTCATCAGAAAACGTAATGTCCATTGCCCTCTGAAAAGTGGCACCAACGTTCATCAGGTCGAACGACATCTTAGCATACATGAACGTTCCCCACGGAGTGGTGAAGGCCTTCTTCTCTCTGTCGTCCGGGTGGACCATGATTTGGTTATATCCTGAGAAACTATCCAACATGGACATATTCTAAGATCCCACTACCTTTTGCAATATGCAGTCCATTTTGGGAAGGGGGTATTGTTCTTTGAGAGACACCTTATTTAAATTTCGGAAGTCTACACATAGTCTTATCTCGCCGCTTTTATTTCTTACAGGTACTAGGTTAGCTACCCACTTCGAGAATCTTAAGGAAACAATAATTTTGGTGTCGAAAAGCTTCTTTACCTCTTTCTCGATCAATGACAATAACAATGGATTTATCCATCTCAGCTTCTGTTTGAAAGGCTTCTGATCTTCCTTGAGAGGGATAACATGTTGGATCACCTTCGTATCATACACTTTCAGATCGTCATAGCTCCACACAAAGACGTCCGAGAAATCCTTCATGAGCTTTACGTAATCCTGCTTGACCTCCAGACTGAGTGTATTTGATAATTTTACCATCTTTGGATCTACCTCAGTCCTGATGTTACAGTCTTCCACGTTTTCTTCACTTGCAGTGATATTGGGGTTCTTAGCCACATCATTTTCGTCAAATATATTTTTTAGTGGCGCCAACCCCTTTGGAATAATATTGTTCTTCAGTGGTATTATATCCCTTCCCGCGATCTAGTTTTGGAAAGGGTCATCATTACTACGCGCATCTGCGCCCTCATCTTGGTCGCCCCAGTATTCCCCGTCGATGTTTATGTTAGTGAACTCGTCGCTCATAAGGAGGAATATTTCCACCTATTTGTCATCGTCAAACACCTACTAGTGTTTGATGCTGTCAGGTATTGCCGGCCTATGCTTAAACTTGATTTCATATCTTTTATCTGGAAGGATTGGAATATTGAAAACTGAGGCCGAGGTGGCCAATGCATTGGCGATCTGATTTTGTTCTCTGGGGATAGCAGTCAGGTCATACTCCGAAAATCCTTCGAGAAGTTCCAAATCCAAATTTATGTACGCTCGCAGTCTAGGGTGTTTGGTCTGATACACACCCTTCACCTGATTTATGATTAGCTCAGAATCTCCGCGCACTGCTATCCTCTACGTGCCTATCTCTTTCAACACTTGTAAGCCCAAGATTAGCGCTTCATACTCGGCCATGTTGTTAGTGCATTCAAACGCGAGCTTGTATGAACACAACTTTGTGATTTCTTTAGGGGGGCTCACCCATATGCCAACCCCAACTCCTTCTCGGTTGAATACGCCGTCAAAAATCATGTTCCACAATCCGTTTTTTGCGTGGTCCTCTAGGTCGACGCACTCTGTTGTTTCCTGCGTGGTTTCCTCGTCAGTTTTTGTGATGGTCATCTGTCCTTCTTCTTCGAAGCTAAAGTCATTCTAGAATATAGACGAACCCACTTCGGTGTCAACAATGTATATAGGATGATTGTGGGGATACATATTGCTGCTTACCATGTATTTCAACAACACTTCTCTGTACAGCCTTCTGTCATGGCCAAAAGCAGGGATAGTGGCGTACATCATATCCATCTGCAACGTGCCCTTCAACTTCATAGCCCATGATCTCAAGAGAAGCATGCCGAAATTCGAGGGTATGTCTGCGACGACTATGTCCATGACCATGTTCTTGGTAGGGATTTGAGCTAACGATACAACCAGGTCTTTGATTTAAATTTCCTCGAATCAAAGGAGAAAAGGTCCTTGTATGGTCTAGTGAATTCTAAACCCAACTTGTCCATGATCACCTTTGGCATGAGATTGTGTGATGCGCCAGAATCAAGCATGGCGTTATGCAGGGTCAGATAATGGATCTGCAGACTGACATAGAAAGGAGGGACATCTTCTGCATCGCTTGTCTCTTTGACGCGTAGACCAAACAAGATGGCAGGGTGGTCGTCTCGAATGTTCAGAGTATCGGGGGTCCTTCCCATTTTCATAATTTTAATTATTTGTTCCCGATACTCACCCTTTCTAATGAGTTCATTGAACAGGACAAAGATTTTGATTTTGGCCATTTCGTGTTCAAAATTGAAAGGGGGACAGGTTTTTTATACCTCATTTCTGCTCGTCTCCCGGCCTGTCTCTGGGGATTTCTTGGGGACTTCCTCCTTCAACTTCGCCATCTCGGTTGTATCCTTGGTTGCACTGTCTAGTCTCGGTCGGCTCGTGGAAGGTGTGTCAGCTGTAGGCTTCTTTACAGAGTTCATTTATTGCGGCTCGACAAGTACATCTTTACTTCAGAGGTTGTACTTCTTCTGGAATTGCATGATATCATTTTGATAACCTTTCCTGAAATATTCCATCTCCCAAGACGATGCATCATCTATTTCGAGTATCATACCATCATCGACTTCCAGCGCGAAGTCTTCGTTTTGGCTCATATATCGACCGTGTTTGTTCTTTATCAAGAACACGCACGGGTTTTTGTCATCACAACAATGCATCTGGTCATCGAAAGTCTGGTCGAAATCCTTGTCTGTGTAGTTGTTCTAGAAAGGAGGTCTTGTTTGCTGGTCACATGGGTCCCGCTGCTTGATTTGAGGAATTTGACCCCTCTGAAGATTCTGATTTCTGGGTTGTGGGTCGTTTTGTACTTGCGCATCAGGAGTGTTTCCCATGGACATTTTCTCCATCAAATTTTCCATGGTCTTCATCATCATGTCGAATTTGTCATCTTAGGACCGCGATGTCGATGACTGTGCGTCTCCTTGGGGTCTCTTGTTGCCCTGATTCAACCTCGGTTTTATTTTCCCTAATTCCATCATGTTCACTTCATCCTTGACAACTTTACTCATTATAGCATCTAGACTCACCGTTCTTCTTTCTCTTAGCAACAGAGCAAATTCATTGTCGAAGGACTCTACGTACCGCAACTACGCAACACCAAGAGGGGGATTTACTTCCGCAGGGATGGGGTTGTACACCTTCAAGAAATGAGCCAAGAACTCCTGCACCATATCCTCCAGTGATTTCTTCATGTTATTGTATTGTGTTAGCAGCTGGAAAGGGTTCTTCTTATCCCGCCATTTATTTAGGAACGACCTTTTGAATGCGGTGAAGTCCCAAATGCTCGCAGGCAGGATGGATGTAAACCAATTTCTTACATCTCCCAAAAGGCTTTGCGCAAAAATCCTCATTTTTGCATCTGCGTAGTCCACCTCCTCCAGGTCGACAAAATCGTTAAACCAATCCAGGTGTCTCTCGGCGGAAACATTTCCCTCAGCATTGTAGAGTCTGATTCTTTGGCTATAATTTTGAGGCAAGTCATGTAATTGGGATGGAAGAATGAGGGGAGAGAATTTGGCACCCATAGCCCTAGGGGAATTCAGATTTTGGGGGATATTATTTGTCACCAGGGCTTGGAAATTGTTCGGGTCGAAAACAGTCTTTGTCCAAACTAGTTTCTGACTTGGACTTGAATAGAGTTTTCTTGAAAAATGCATCAAACTCAAGGTATTCAATGATCTACATGTCATCTTTGAGAAAGGACAGACTTCTATCCAGGAAATAAAACGGGTCTGGTGCCTGCTCTCTAGCCTTGCACAAAATCTTCTCGGGGTCGCACACAGGCTCATAGGGGTTTGGGTCAAGATTCACTATGGTGTAAAACGTCTTTGGAGCCAGGTTTCCTGAGTAGTGTTACTTAGGGCTACTAGTTTTTTTGGACTGGAGTCTCCAGGGTAAAGGTTTCAGAAGATATGAGTGTTTGTCCCTCTGATACCCTCAGGGGCCAAACTACAATGTTTGTCGTTCTTCCAGGGAAAATATTTTCAACTTCATCCTCGAGAATGATGCCAGAATGTTAGCACTCTATAAATATATATGGCTGACAAAAAGACAAATAAGGCACATTTTCAACTAACTTTGAGACCCGAAACTAGCCTTTCGGGTCTGGAGAGGGATCTCTTAGAAATGGCACAGTCTCTGCACAAGATATGACTTTGAAAACAATGGCTAGATTTGACACCTTATGGTAAAATGGTTTATGGTTATAATGGCGTAGAAAAGTAAAACTTGGGCTATGGGGTCGATCTGATGAAGAGACGAAACAAATGACTCAGTGACTGGATTCGAGAGGAGAAGGATAGGCGAACAACAACCTTCAGTGTAAACTGTAAAGTGTGGTGGGAGAAAAAAACAAGAAGTAACTAAAGAGCGTCGCTGTGGACAAATTCAAAGTTATCTTGAGAGGAAAACGTTTTGTCTAAGTGGCATGAACAAGGGGCGTTGTACAATGAATCCGCAAGATTGAAAATTTGTTCCTAAATAGACAGTATAATATATGAAATAAAAGGTAACATGACACACATACACAAAGAAAGGGACACAATACATCCGACTATCACAACTAGAATCTTTTCATCAAATCACATGACCTTTGCATTAAATTTCGGTCAAAAACTCAGATTACATACAATAGCAGTCATTTACTCAATTTTCCAACCAACCTTACTTACATCAAAAAGATGAAATATATAAACGAGGGCGCCACTTGGGATACTTTGCTTTCTAACCGTTAACCCTAAACTAGGAAAAAATGTGCCACATGTGCCAGAGACTCTTCTCATGGTACTATCCAAACATAGAGAATAGTCACGCCTATCCACTAACGACCGTCTTCAGGTTTGCCACAAGGTATGATTGTCGGTCAGGATTAGATGTGGGGAAAGATGTGTCATTGTATCTCTTGATCGGGTATCCTAGTGAAAAAGTGTTTGTAAAATCTTGTTGTCTGTAATATTGGCTTCGCCTTCCATTATGCGCCCATTTTCTGGAGAAATGTGAATAGTAAATAGTTGTTTGACTCTCGCAACCATTATTAAAATGGTAGGATACTTTAGAGGACATGCATCACTCAAAAATGCAGTGAAGAAAATGTCACCCGTTAAACTTTCTCTTTCTGTGCACTGGCAAGAGCCACACAAATTTCCTTTTCGACTGCTTATCCTTCTCTGGGATGCTCCGTGTGCCTTTCTTCTATCGACCTTTGTGCCTCTCGTAGCTGGAAAATAAAGTTTTGCGCCTCTCTAAGCTGCCTTTTCATCCATGCCACGTTCCCTCCGTGACTCTATGCAGCTGATGCTTCCGCGGTCTTTGTCGCAAGCTATCGCCTTAATTCCCTGTTCTCCTGATAGAGCTCGAAAATAGATAGCTTTGCTTGTTTCATCTGTTGAGATGGAACTTCCTCATTTTATTCCATGGCGTCTGATTTCCTCGCTCTATTCCCTCCTTCACGGCTCGATTTCTCGGCATTTTCTACCCAGATGGCACGTCTTAGTAGTTCTTCAGCTATCAATCCGATGCACGGTTATTCTGCAATTTGAGCCTTCATGATCTCCTTGTTCTTTCTCGGCCTGCCCCTCCTCCAAGGCAGTTGTTGTTGGGAGGAGGGGGCTCTTGCAGTTTCCCTTTCCTGTATGAATTTCTTTGCTTCGGTTGTTTCGCGACTTGATCTGGTATTTTCTGTAGGTGAAAGAATGGTTCCTTCCACGTCTTTGGGAATGTTTCATGCATGTGAGAAAGAATTCCAGTCTCTTTGGGGTTCATACCTTGCATTTTTTCCGCTCCGTGCAGCTTTTCCTACTCTCTGAGAAGCTTCCATGGCGCAACCAAGGTATACTCTATGCCCAGTGTATTGAACGAATGCACAGGGGGAGCAGTTTTGAAACAACTGGATTGGTAAGGGGAAATTGCGAAAAGAGTTTAGGCCTGGTTTTATGGCTGGAGGGCACGTCGAGGATATGAGATTTATAACAAATTGGCCAAGAGAGGGAATCATGCTGGAAGGAAGTGAATTTATGGTGACGCGATGTTTCAAGTCGAATTGCAGGTTGTCCATGGAAAAGCCCCACGTGTAGGATGAAGGTGGTAAGGCTTGCTGAGCATGCCTAATACAAACGCCACAATTTTTCATTCTCTTGGCCTTCATGATGAACTGATAATAACTGTTTTACTTGTCGATGCGACCTTTATTAACCACTTGACTCGACCAGGGCACGTAGAAACTGACTTCTTAATGGGATTCGACCTTCTGGGAAAGACATGCCCATACCACATATACAATTTCTGACTCTGACACCCTTTCCCATTTCCAAGTGCCAACCGACCATTTTTTGACTTCAAACTCATGGTGCTACGTACCCAAATTCACATGTTTGGGTGCATGGGTCATAACGTGACTCAAAACCGACTCTAAATGGAAAGAAAAATGGTGGCGCTAACAAGGATGGATTTTTTTTTAAAGGCACATGGATATGATATTTCGAAATAATTTGTGACATGATACAATGCTACAAAGAAACCTAAGAGTGCATCCAAGAAGGAATTGAAAAGGAACAAAAAAATAGCATTAGATTTTATCTTGGAAGGATTTCTTGATTCAGTAAAGAACAAAGTGGGACAATGATCGAGATTATTTTTGGCACAAAATGAGAGCGGAGATATAATAAATAAATGTATAGATATATCTCAGATATCCAATAATATAACAAAAATATATCAGAGATATAACCATAAACACAGAGATACAGTAATACACAATTTCTATTAATGAGCGAAATGTACAAGACTGTAAAAATACAGAGTGAAAGACTCGCTAAAATGGTGGCAACTTATCTTTGAGAAGGGATGTGATGGCTACTGACATTTGTAGGAACATGATTACAATGAGGCTCTAAATTCCTTTTTAACATAAATAAAATCCAAAACTCTAACCTCGGAAGATGAAAATCCAACAGTTTTGTGGACCCCGTTTTGGGTAGTTTGGTGTATCAACTTCCCGGGGGCGTAACTTTGGCATATGATCTGCGTTTGGGGTGCATGATATCTTGTTGGAAATGTATCTTCGAGGAGATTCATTTTGGGGGCTCAATCAAAGCCTTTGGCCATAATTGAGGTGCTTGATCCTGAAAAAACTTCATTTAGGCCCTCAAAATGGCCCCGAAAGTTTAGGAACCGAAAAACTGATAAAAAATAGTAAGTTGCTAGAATAATATTTTGAGCCAGTTGGAATAGTTGGGTGGCCACCGATATCCACCTGGATTAGACATTTTTCTTCAGGTAAAGAACTTTGGTATAAGCTACATAATTTCTACTTTGAGGATTCTCCAATCATAGAGTTAGATAATGCTAAAGAAGATGCAGGTACAAAACAAGAAGATAGATGTTCATCATGTCAGAAAGATTCATAAGAAGAAGAATGTGTAATCAACATAAGTGATGAGACAAAAAATACCAATGAAATAGAAGAAAATACTGAGATTGAAAAAGAAAATAATCATGAAGAAAAATTCAGTAAGTGAGAAAGAGAACTTGAAGATAAAATAATCACATTGAAGATCCAACTTGAAGAAGCAAAGTGAACAAAAGAAGTCATGAAGATTTAGATGATGAAGAAAGAAGAAGAGGTTGAGAAGCTTGAAGAAGAAGTTGTCACATCGATAAATAAAATCGTCAAACTCAACAAGAATGTTGAAGAGACAAAAGCATCCACATCAACAATAGAAAATGAAGAGGAGCATTACAGGTTGCCAGAAAAGAAGAATGAAGAAAAGAGTAAGAGTTATGCAGAAGTACTCAAGGAATAAATCATGAATCAAAGAAGAATGAGTATAATAGAGATACGTCTTCAACAAGACCTACCACATTCAGGAAACAAATAAGCTTCAACCATAATGAAGGGATCCACAAAAGAGAAGATCATGATCAACCAAGACAAGACATTAGAAGGACTACACAACAAAGAACATCATGCACTCCCAGGTATGTAAATTCATTTTATGGTCATTTTTTTCATTGTACTAACTTTGGACATAAGTTTGCAGATTGCATGGCTTATGGAAGAAAGGTTCAAGAAAGAAATAATTATGTGGCCCCACATAACATTGAATGTTACAAATTCCATAACTATGGACACATAGCTTGTGATTGTAGAAGCATGATGGACAATTCTTTGAGAAAGAACACTGATATCATATATAAGAAAGTATGGAAAAGAAAAAAAGAAGAACGGGTGGAGAAAGACCAAGTCCTAGAGATCGCAAGATTGGCAATAATATGAGACGAAGACAAATCTACAAAGAAAAAGGAAGATGTCATAAATAGAAAGGTTTGGAGAAGAAATGAAAGAAAAGAAGAGTAAGTAAATAAGAAACAAGTTCAAGAGATTGTACTCTTAGGAATTATAGAGCGAGATCAATCCACGGGAAAAAAGAGAAAAGTCAAATTTCAGAGGGATTGTGAATCTACAGAAGAATAGGATGATCATTATGCATCATAGAAGGTATTATTCTAAGTCATCCATCTTGGAGATTCCCAGGTGATATGGATATTAGATAGGGGGAGTCTATGCAGTAGCTGAGATAGATCAAAGAACCATATTTCGAGCAACTTACATAGTTTGAGTAGACATAACTAGAGCAGTTAGTTGGCAGAAGTACAATATGACAAATTGATCAGTTGGAAAATTACACAGGCATAAGTCTATGATTGTATTCAGACATAGATATATTCAACACAACTTATTCTAGATATGCATAGTTTGGTTTACAGATTGAGAAGACCAATGGACATAGTTGACATTTGATGATCAGTTGCACCAGTGAAGACTTCATGATAGTATAATGATAGATGGGTCAACATTATGGACAATTGAGTAGCATATTCTTGGACAGTATGGACAAAGATGGATTCATAGATTGATTCAAAGAGTGGTTCATATATTTATTCATAGATTGGTTCAGAGAATGTTGGATGATTATGATAAAGGAATATGTGAATGCTTAAACTTTGAATGCTTAGTCTTGAATTCTTAATTTGGAATGATTTTTACATATGTTAGTTGATTACACGAGGAAGCACCAATTAACAATAATTGCAAAAGGAAGAATGTACATGATGACCTATATTGATATACACAACAATGTGCAGATAAATAATTAGAGAGAGAGATTCAAAAAGGAATATTAGTAGCATACAAATAGGGAGACACACCCATAGGGGGAGATATTCTTTTAACCAGGATTGGTTATAATAGATATAGTTTCAGATCGAAAGGGAGAGTTAATACTTTTTCAAAGGGAGAGAGAGAGTAATTAGAGGCATGAAGATAGGGGGAGAAACCCCAAGGACAATTTAGATAGGGGGAGCAGCACAAAGGACAATGTAGACAAGGTGAGAAGTCCCAAGGAGAATTCAGTAAGGGGGAGAAACTCCAAAGGGATATACCCTTTTCCATTGATGTCATAGGGGGAGATATAGAAACATTGATGACGAGTGATGATCATAGGGAGCATGAACATGCATTTTTTCATGACTAATGTTTCCATCAATGTTGGTGTTTCCATCAATGCCAAATGGCGAGATTGTTGGACAATTGGTTTTGATAGTTGGTTTTCATTGATGTCAATAATTGGAGAGTGATATTGTAGATTGATGTCAACCCTTAGAGATTGATGTCAACCCTTGGAGAAGTTTAGTAACCCTAGAGGTGTTGTTAAGGAACCCAAAATTAATTGAGGAATATGGACATAAATATCAATGAATTTGCAAGTGAGACTATTTTGGATGGGTAGTACAAGTCGTTCTATTTTCCGGTGATATGTGGTATGTCACATAACTCCTCACATTTAGGGATTTATGTCTTTGTGGAGTTGGAGAACCCTTTTGAGTTATCTAGAAGCCCCTAGAAGGTCAAAGAAATCAATTATTGTGGAAGCTCCTAGAAGAAGTTTACTGGTCAAATTGGTTGTAACTACGAGTTAATCATGGGTAAAGTTATTGCAATAAGAAATTAATTAAATAATAAAGTGGTTACAACAAGAAATTAGTTGAGGTTAAAGAAGTTATGATTTTACTAATTAAAGAAAGAGGGTTAGCCCTAGAAGATGGAGAAAGGGGTAAAACATTTACAAGGAAACTTATAGAGGAATGCACTTGGAAAGTATAAGTAGGAGATCAAGGGAATCCACATTATATAAATATTAACATTGTATAATTTAAAGAAAATTGATATTTTTTACTTAAATTTTACAAAAATCATTTATTAGTATAAATATTAAAGGTTAACATTATATAATTTAATTTAATTGTAATAAAAAAATTGTATAATTTAATTAACAATATAAATATTAAATATTAACATTGTATAATTTAAAGAAAATTGATATTTTTTACTTAAATTTTACAAAAATCATTTATTAGTATAAATATTAAAGGTTAACATTATATAATTTAATTTAATTGTATAATTTAATTGTAATAACAATAATTTAAAATGTTAAATTTATTTTAATATAAAAAATGATATTTTATTAATCTAAAATTACAATTTTAACAAAATTATCTTATCAAATTTTAATAATAATAAATAAACAAATATCAACCATATACAATATTTAAACCTTTTTCATTCCTATAACCCTTAGCACAAGTCTTGTGATTCAGAAAATATAAAAGCGGTACATGATTCACGCATTTGGACAACAATTAATAGCAACATTAGAATATGTCAAGGATGTGCAATAAGCATTTGGAATCTTTTGTATTGAACTAAATAAAATATTTTAAAAAATTGAAGACATGATCCATGCATTTTGGATCTTGTCATTTTGGACATTGGCCATCGTGCTTATTGGTCTTTGTGATAGTGTGCTTGTGTTGTGTGTAAACACTTTTTCAATACACACGATGTATCCTTCTTTCCTTGTTATCATATTTCATGCATCCAATGTATCCTCCTTTCCTTGTTATCATATTCAATTCATACAATCATCAATCACAATGCACATGTATCTTGAAAAACCGTGCAAAACCTTCTTCATGTTTCTAACAATATCAATGAAATGTATCATATTGTAAATATAAAACATATATTATATATTATTTAATGTTTAATATAAAACATATATTATATATTATTTAACGTTTAAATGGAGAAAAATTAATATTCCATGTTGATCCGAATGGTGTAAATTCATAATAAGTAAGTAATGTTTTGTTTATTTCAATTTGTTTTTTTTTTTTAAATGGAAGGGGTCATAAATACTCGATTTATGCATGAAACCAATGAGAACAAAATCATTGGCCTTGTGTTCTCGGACCTTTACTAGAAAAATGATTTTTTTAACAAAACATCACTTAACTGTTTTTTTTTTCTTTGCTCTACTAACCTCCAATGTCATCATCTTAGTATTGAGCTACCGTGAACAATTTATGATCAATTATTCAATTATGAATTTCCTTTGTGGTGCCACTTTAGCTACACTTCCTTAAATTCGATCATTGTATCTGAATTTACAACAATTGGGATTTGTTTGTTTTCGAATTGTAGAAATATTCAAAGAAAGAATTGTAATCACCCAAACTGATTTTCAAATTGTTGAGTAATACTCATTTGTTGATGTTCTCAAGCCCATAGGCCTTGGTTACAATTATAGGCATGAGGGTATATAAATATGTAATCCACGAATAGAGCATTGCATAAGTGCTTTCACATGACTATTTTCTTGAAGCATTAGTCTTGGCAATGCTAACAAAAAACCCAAGCTCAAAAAACAATTTGAGGCAAAGTCACTAATAATAGAGATGCTTGAACTCAGATTTGTGACTGTAATCTGTTGGATAGTTGGTTTGGATAGTTGGTTGCCATTTATGTCAACCCTTGGAGAGTGATATTGTAGATTGATGTCAACCCTTGGAGAAGCCTAGTAACCCCAGAGGTGTGGTTAAGGAACCCAAAAGTAATTGAGGAATATGGACATAAATATTAGTGAATTTGCAGGTGAGACTATTTTGGATGGATAGTACATGTCATGTCATTTCCGGTTATATGTGGTACGTCACATAACTCCTCAAGGTTAGGGAGTTATGGCTTGTGAAGTTGGAGAACCCTTATGAGTTATCTAGAAGCTTCTAGAAGGTCAAATAAGTCAATTATTCTAGAAGTTCCTAGAAGAAGTTTACTAGTCAAATTGGTTGTAACTAGGAGTTAATCATGGGTAAAGTTGTTGCAATAAGAAATTAATTAAATAATAAAGTGGTTACAACAAGAAATTAGTTGAGGGTAAAGAAGGTATGTTTTGACTAATTAAAGAAAGAGGGTTAGCCCTAGAATATGGAGAAAGGGATAAAACTACAAGGAAAATTCTAGAGGAAGGCACTTGGAAAGTATAAGTAGGAGAGAAAGGGACTCCTATTAGCAACTATTGAACTTAGTTGAATATCTATTTTGTGAACGGTTATTTGTAGGCATAATTCACAAATCTGATGTTTCACGAAGCTGAGGAAGCGAAGAAAGTTTGAAGGAAAAGTTTCAGAGCTGCAAAGGGAAAGGGTTTCTAAAAACCCTAATTATTGAGGTCCTCGCAGGTCCTCCTATATGTGTCTAGCAAGGCATCCTCGCAGGTCAACTAGTGTGCAACAAGCGATGCATTCATAAATTTGGGAAAAAGGGTTGGAACAAACTGTAGAAGATGAGTAAGCTATGGTTATCTGAGATCTAATGTTACATGCCAGTCACAAAGCTACATGTATGATTGTATGTGTATTTTTGAAGGGTGTTTGATGATGGTATATGGTTTAGTTTTGGATCATATGCTTGAGGCATGGCTTGGATGCATGGTAAAAACCCTAGTTTATGGATTGAGGTATTTTTGTTAGGGTATTGTTGATCATGTTAATACTTTCTCAATAGTGTTATGGTTCCTTGTTATAAGCACATATTTGGACATATATTTGAGGTATATGCTTGTATATAGATGAGGAATGGTCTTGTGAGTTTGGGCATCTTCCTAGAGGCACTATTGGATGTATACTACTTGCTGTAGTGAATGGTTTTGAGGCAAATCTATTGAAGTATATTGTTGTTGAATGTCTGAGTTTTATTGGCATATCTTATGGAACATTGTGAGAGGATTTTTTTAGTGAGCTTGGTATATGATTAGTACACATTTAAGGCTACATAAGAGTGAAGGTTTGGCACATGATTTGATGTGAGGGTTTATGGTATTTGGATCATGGATAGTATAATGTATTGCTAGAGGAATTTTGTTGGATACCTTTGTATATGTCTTTGGTATATGGTTGAGACTTGTAGTTGATAAGTTGGCACATACATGAGATGTATTGTATGGTAATGTTGGTACATCTTGATGAGTCATAGTTTGAGTTGTTGTTGATACATGATTGGTACATGCTTGGTACATTGTTAGAGGCATTTATTGGTAATGTTTTTGGAGACATTTGTGAAGTATTTTTGGCACATGGTTTATGGATGATGTGGCATATATGTATTGGTATACTTTTAGAAGAACATATTTATTGTGGTACATCTTGTTGATGTTTGTGAGTAGTCTTGGTTGATGCACATCTTGATGATATTGTGCATATGGTTGAGAGTTGTCTTGGGGATGGATCTTGGTGAGTAGATATGATTTGGTTGATGAGATTGATGTGACAAGTTGTTTGGATATCTTGTTGTGACAAGTTTGGTGCATGGTTGATGCACTTGTTTATGGTACAGGTTGAGGTACAGGTTTGGTGCATAGTTGATGCACTTGTGATGGTACAGATTGAGGTACATGTTGATGAATGGTTGATGCATGATACAGGTTGTTGTGACAGTGACAGACTGAACAGGTTGACAGGTTACAGGTTAACAGTGACAGAGTGACAGTGGAAGTATCAATTATTTTATATTTATAATTCAGGGAGGTTGGATGGGGCAAGAAAAGTGGGTTGTAGCCTCTTTCCGGTTGGAGCTGAATAATTAGAGAGCTGGAACTTCCTTCAGGTTGGAGCCTAATAACTAGGTGGTTGTAGCCGAAGAACCGAGGGGGTTGTAGCCTCTCTCTAGTTGGAGCCAAATAATTAGGGAATTGGAGATTCCTTTAGGTTGGATCCTGAGAAAATAAGGGGTTGAAGCCTCCTTCTAGTTGGAGCTGGTGAATTGGAAGTTGGTTATTCCTTGAATGTAATTCTTTGACATATAAGAAAATCATTCCGTGTTTTTCTCTTGCATTGGGTTTCCACGTAAATATTGGTGTACTGTTTATTGTGTGGATGTGTTTATTATTGTTTATTATGCACTGATGGATGTTAATGTTTATGATACAATAATATATTGATGATGAACTTATGAACATGGTTGAATAAGTTAAAGGAATATAAATTGTGGTTAAAAGTTGTATAATTGTTCATTATTGATTCCCCTACCCTCTTAGTAATCCAACAATTGGTATCAGAGAATGTTCCTTCAAGGAAACAGTTTAACCACTGGAAAGTAGATCATGGAGTACAGTAGGAATGGAGTACCAATGTTCAATGGTCAGAAGGGTCTAAAGTATGAATTGTGGAGTATCAGGATTGTTAGCACTTCGTAAATCTATTTGGCTGATAAACAAACGACGAAGGTAACTTTTTCAACCAACTTTGAGACCCGAAACTAGCCTTTCAGATCTGGAGAGGTCTCTCTCAGAAATGGCGCAGTCTCTGCGTAGGATATGACTTTGAAAACAATGGCTAGATTTGACACCTTATGGTAAAATGGTTTCTGGTTATATTGGTGCAAAAAAATAAAACTTGGTCTATGGAGTCAATCTGATGAAGAGACTGAACAAATGACTCAGTGACTAGATTCGAGAGGAGAAGGCTAGGCAAGAAACAAACTTCAGTGTAAACCGTAAAGTGTGGCGAGAGAAAAACATAGTAAGTAACTAAAGAGCGCCACTGTGGATGAATTCAAAGTTAGCTTGAGAGGAAAACGTTTTGTCTAAGTGGCGCGAACAAGGGGCACTATACAACAAATCTACAAGTTTGAAAATTCGTTCAGAAATAGATAGTATAAGATATGAAATAAAAGGTAACATAAAACACATACGTAAAGAAAGGGACACAATACATCCGACTATCACAACTATAATCTTTTCATCAAATCACAGGACCTTTGCATTAAATTTCGGTCAAAAAATCAGATTACATACAATAGCAGTCGTTTACTCAATTTGTCAACCAACCCTACTTACATAGAAAAGATAAAATATATAAATGAGGGTGCCGCTTGGGTTGCCCTGCTTTCTAACCGTTAACCCTAAACTAGGAAAAAACGTGCCACATGTGCCAGAGACTCTTCGCATGGTACTATCCAAAAATAGGCAATAGTCACGCCTGTCCACTAACGACTGTCTTCAGGTTCACCACGGGGTTTGATCGTCAGCTGGGATCCAATGTGGGGAAAGATGTGTCGCTGTATCTCTTGATTGGCCTAGTGAATAGGTGTTTGTAAAAGCTTGTTGTCTGTAATATTGGCTTCGCCTTCCGTTATGCGCCCATTTGCTGGAGAAATGTGCACAGTAAATAGTTGTTTGATTCTCATGACCGTTATCAAAATGGTAGGATACTTTAGAGAACACGTATCACTCAAAACTGTTGTGAAGAAAATTTCTCCCGTTAAACTTTCTCTTTCTATGCGCTGGCAAGAGCCATGCATATTTCCTTTTCGACTGCTTCGCTTCTCTAGGATTCTCTGTGTGCCTTTCTTATGACGACCTTTGCGCCTCTCGCAACTGGAAAATAACTTTCTGCGCCTCTCTAAGCTGCCTTTTTAGCCATGCCACGTTCCCTCCGTGACTTTGTGCAGCTGATGCTTCCACGATCTTTGTTGCTAGTTGTTGCCTTAATTCCCTATTCTCCTGATAGAGCTCGACAATAGCCATATTTGCTTGTTTCATATGCTGAGATGGCGCTTCCTCATTTTCTCCCATGGAGTCCGCTTTCCTTGCTCTGTTCCTGCCTTCGCAACTCAATTTTTCGACAGGTTCTAGCTGGATGGCACCTCTGAGTAGTTCTTCAACTATCAATTTGACACACGGTTCTTCTGTAATTTGAGCCTTCATGATCTCCTCGTTATTTCTAGGCCTACCCCTCCTCCGAGGCAATTGTTGTTGGGAGGAGGGGGCTCTTGCTGTCTCCCTTTCTTGTATGAATTTCTCTGCTTCGACTGTTCCGCGACTTGATCTGGTCTTTTCTGCAGGTGAAAGAATGGTTCCTTCCACGTCTTTGGGAATGGTTGCCCTGGGTGAGAAATAATTCCAGTCTCTTTGGGGTTCAGACTTCATAGTTTTTTCGCTCTGCGCACCTTTTCCTACGCTCTGAGAAGCCGCCATGGCACGACCAAGGTATACTATGCGCGCAATGTATTGAACGAATTCATAGGGGGAGCGGTTCTGAAACAACTGGATTGGCAAGGGGAAACTACCAAAAGAGTTTAGGCCTGGTTCTATGCCTGGAGGGCACGCTGAGCATATGAGATTTATAATGAATCGGCCAAGAGAGGGAATCATGTTGGAAGGCAGCGAATTTATGGCAATGAGATGTTTCAAGTAGAATTGCAAGTTGTCCATGGAAAATCCCTGCATGTAGGATGCAGGTGGTAAGGCTTGCTAAACATGCCTAATATACACACCGCGATTTTTGATTCTCTCGACCTTCATGATGAACTGATAATAACTATTGTACTTGTTGACGCGACCTTTATTAACCACTTGACTCGATCAAGGCACGTAGAAACTGGCTTCTTAATGGGATTTGACCTTCTAGTAAAGACATGCCCATACCACATATACAATTCCCGACTCTGACACCCTTTCCCATTTCCAAGGGCCAACCGACCATTTGCTGACTTCAAAATCACAGTGCTACATACTTGACTTCACATGTTTGGGTGCATGGGTCATAACGTGACTCAAAACTGACTCTAAATGGAAAGAAAAATGGCGATGCTAACAACTGGCTCCAACGAGGATGCTATCCTCCCTGTGAGGTAACAATGAACAGTAGACCAGGTTCCTGACCATTGGGATTTTTTCGACCTCTAGACACTAAGAAATATAAATGATGGAAAGAAAATAAACTAGACTCATTGACACAACTTCTAAGACTTTAGCATAAACTTAGGGCCTTCACTTCGGGCTTCAATTTTCTGTTGATCTACTGACTCGACGCAAAAATAAAACGACTATTTACAATGACAAATGACTTAAATGGACTTTATTTCATCAGGTAATGGTTGAGGAACCTGTCGTTTACAGGACCCCAACCAAGACACTCTCCATTGAGTCCTTGTAGGAAATAAGCATTTTCTCTGTAGTACGCGCTGATTTTGTACAGCCCCGTCCAAAGTTGATCGAACTTTCCATGCTTTCCTTTACCTTCATTTCTCATGTCCCATCTCAACACCAAATCTCCTACCTGAAAATATTCCTGCTTGGAATGTTTGTCAAAATATTTCTTTATCTTCTCATGATGGAGCTAAGATCGATTATACACCTTCTCCCTCGCCTGCTACGTGTGAATCAACTAGTTTATCCTCCTCTACGCATCATCTGGCTCGACTTCCTGCTCTTGCAAAAACTTCCTGATAGGCGGTCCCAGCGTAGTAGGGAAGATTGCGTCTGCGCCGTAAAGGATCTGGAAAGGTGACGTTGATATGGATTTTTTGGTGGTAATCTGATCTGCCCACAACGCATAGATAAGATTCTTATGCCAGTCCCTCTTGTTGTCTTGCAAGAGTCTTTTGATGATCCTGGCCAGGCTCTTATTTAAGGATTCCGCTAACCCATTTCCTTGTGGATAATATGTCGTGGAATGCCCCAGGGTTATGTTATAATCCTGATAGAACTTCTCCATCTTTTGAGACTTGAATGCGACCACATTATCTGTTATGATCTTAATAGGACACCCGAACCTTGACAAGATGTTTCTCGCCAGGAACTATATGATGACTGCGTCGATAGCGTGCTTTGTGGGGAGCGCCTCAATCCACTTCGTAAAATAATCGGTGGCCGTGAGGATCCATTTATACTGCGCAGAGGATGGCGGGTTTATCTCTCCTATGAAATCTAGGCCCCACTACATGAAAGGTGCTTTGACTGAGATTGGCTTTAACGACAGGGACTGTAGCTTTCTCCTCCTATCAAAATATGGCATTTGTGGCAGCTGGAGACCTCTTTATATACGTTAGTGAAAATCGTCGGCCAGTAATAACCCACCCTCAGGATCTTGTGCGCAGTGGTATTCCAATAGTGGTGCCCTCTGCAGTCGCCTATGTGAAACTCCTATATGGCCCGTTTCGCGTCGTCCTCCAGCAAATAGCTTAACAATATTCCTCCGGGATCTTTCCAATATAATGAATTGTCCAAGACATAGAACTTACTCGCTTTAATCTTGAGGAATCTTGCCTTAGTCTTACTCACGCCTGGAGGAGCCTAGAGATTCTCCAATACATATACGATGTCTGCATACCATGGCAAACCAATGAAACGATGAGGCACTTGCACAACTTTTTCTTCTTGAGGCCCTTCCTATAGATCGACAATGAAGTTCATTCCTACAGTGTCGCAGTCCGACTGCGCTATCAACTTCGCGAGGCCCTGACCTTTGACTAGATTTGTAGGCTTGATCTCAAGATCGTATTCTAATATGGCTGCTATCCACTTTCCTCTCCTTCCTTCCGAGTCAGGCTGAGTCAGGATGTCCTTTACTGAACTATTGGGCACACAAGCGATGACATGGGAGTGCAATATGTATGTCCTGAATTCCTTCAAATCTTTTACTAAGGCATACGCCTGCTTTTCCATAATATTGTACCTTAGGGGAGTGTTACGCAGTGTCCAGCTGAAATAGACTATGGGTTTGTCAAAATCCTGTTCGTCCTTCTGCAACAGTACGTCGGTAATAGTGTGTTCTGAGGCAAATGAAAAAAGGAGGAAATCCTTCGTAAAGTCCGGGCTAGCTAGCACAGGGGATTTAGTCAGAGCCACTTTTATATCTTCGAAGGACTTCTTGGCCTCCAGATTCCACATAATCTAGTTTCCCTTCCTGAGCATGCAAGTTATATGTTTTATGATTTCTGCCAGGTTTGCGATGAATCTCCTCAAAACATTTACCTTGCCCAGGAAAGATTGTACTTCCTTTTTACTACGCGGGGTGCCAATATTCAAGATCCCTTCAACCCTGTCGGGGTCTATTTTAATTCCTTCTTTGCAAATGATGTGCCCCAAAATTTTTCCTTCCTCCACCGTGAAATGCGGTTTCTTTGGATTCAGTGATATGCCGAACTTTCTGCACTTTTGGAAAACCCTCTTCAGGTGCTCGAGATGATGTTTGTTGGAGGTAGAATACACTGTGATGTCGTCCAGATAAATCACAATGAACTTATCCTTCTCATCAGAAAACGTAATGTCCATTGCCCTTTGAAAAGTGGCACCAACGTTCATCAGGTTGAACGACATCTTAGCGTACATGAATGTTCCCCACAGAGTGGTGAAGGCCGTCTTCTCTCTGTCGTCCGGGTGGACCATGATTTGGTTATATCCTGAGAAACTATCCAGCATGGACATATTCTAAGATCCCACTACCTTTTGCAATATGTAGTCCATTTTAGGAAGGGGGTATTGTTCTTTGAGAGACACCTTATTTAAATTTCGGAAGTCTACACATAGTCTTATCTCACCGCTTTTCTTTCTTACAGGTACTAGGTTAGCTACCCACTTCGAGAATCTTAAGGAAACAATAATTTTGGCATCGAAAAGCTTCTTTACCTCTTTCTCGATCAATGACAATAACATGGGATTTATCCATATCAGCTTCTGTTTGAAAGGCTTTTGATCTTCCTTGAGAGGGATAACATGTTGGATCACCTTCGTATCATATAATTTCATATCGTCGTAGCTCCACACAAATATCTCCAAGAAATCCTTCATGAGCTTTACGCAATCTTGCTTGACCTCCGGACTAAGTGTATTTGATAATTTTACCATCTTTGGATCTACCTCAGTCCTGATGTTGCAGTCTTCCACGTCTTCTTCACTTGCAGTGATATTGGGGTTCTTAGCCACATCATTTTCATCAAACATATATTTTAGTGGCACCAACCCCTTTGGAATAATATTGTTCTTTAGTTGTGTTATATCCCTTCCCACGATCTGGTTTTGGAAAGGGTCATCATTACTACGCACATCTGCGCCCTCATCTTCGTCGCCCCAGTATTCCCCGTCGATGTTTGTGTTAGTGAACTCGTCGCTCATAAGGAGGAATATTTCCACCTATTTGTCATCGTCAAACACCTACCAGTGTTTGATGTTGTCAGGTATTCCCGGCCTGTGATTAAACTTGATTTCATATCTTTTATCTGGAAGGATTGGAATCTTGAAAACCGAGGCCGAGGTGGCCAATGCATTGGCGATCTGATTTTGTTCTCTGGGGATAGTAGTCAGGTCATACTCTGAAAATCCTTCGAGAAGGTCCAAAGCCAAATTTATGTATGCTCGCAGTTTAGGGTGTTTGGTCTGATACACACCCTTCACCTAATTTATGATTAGCTCAAAATATCTGCGCACTGCTATCCTCTACGTGCCTATCTCTTTCAACACTTGTAAGCCCAAGATTAGCGCTTCATACTCGGCCATGTTGTTAGTGCATTCAAACGCGAGCTTGTATGAATGCAACTTTGTGATTTCTTTAGGGGGGATAACCCATATGCCAGCCCCAACTCCTTCTCGGCTGAATACGCCGTCAAAACTCATGTTCCAGAATCCATTTTTTGTGCGGTCCTCTAGGTCGACGCACTCTGTTGTTTCCTGTGCGGTTTCCTCATCAGCTGTTGTGATGGTCGTCGGTCCTTCTTCTCCGAAGCTAAAGTCATTGTAGAATATAGACGAACCCACTTCGGTGTCAATGATGTATATAGGATGATTGTGGGGCTCCATATTGCTACTTACCATGCATTTCAACAACACTTCTCTATACATCCTTCTGTCATGGCCAAAAGTAGGGATAGTGGCGTACATCATATCCATCTGCAACATGCCCTTCAACTTCGCAGCCCATGATCTCGAGAGAAGCATGCCGAACTTCAAGGGTATGTCTGTGATGACTATGTCCATGACCATGTTCTTGGTGGGGATTTGAGCCAACGATACAACTAGGTCTTTGATAAGACCCAAACATTTAAATTTCCTCGAATAAAAGGAGAAAAGGTCCTTGTATGGTCTAGTGACTTCTAAACCCAACTTGTCCATGATCACCATTGGCATGAGATTGTGTGATGCGCTAGAATCAAGCATGGAATTATGCAGGGTCAGATCATGGATCTGCAGACTGACATAGAAAGGAGGGACATCTTCTGCATCGCTTGTCTCTTCGACGCATGGACCAAACAAGATGGAAGGGTGGTCGTCTCGAATGTTCAGAGTATTGGGGGTCCTTCCCATTTTCATCATTTTAATTATTTGTTCCCGATACTCACCCTTTCTAATGAGTTCATTGAACATGACAAAGATTTTGATTTTGGCCATTTCGTGTTCAAAATTGAAAGGGGGACAGGTTTTTTCTACCTCATTTCCGCTCGTCTCCTGGCCTGTCTCTGGGGATTTCTTGGGGACTTCCTCCTTCAACTTCACCTTCTCGGTTTCATCCTTGGTTGCGCTGTCCAGTCTCGGTCGGCTCGTGGAAGGTGTGTCAGCTGTAGGCTTCTTTACGGAGTTCATTTGTTGCGGCTCGACAGGTACATCTTTACTTCAGAGGTTGTACTTCTTCTGGAACTGCATGATATCATTTTGATAACCTTTCCTAAAATCTTCCATCTCCCAAGACGGTGCATCGTCTGTTTCGAGTATCATACCATCATCGAATTCCAGCGCGAAGTGTTCGTTTTGGCTCATATATCGACCGTGTTTGTTCTTTGTCAAGAACACGCATGGGTTTTTGTCATCACAACAATGCATCTGGTCATCGAAAGTCTGGTCAAAATCCTCGTCTATGTAGTTGTTCTGGAAAGGAGGTCTTGTTTGTTGGTCACATGGGTCCCGCTGCTTGATTTGAGGAATCTGACCCCTCTGAAGATTCTTATTTCTGGGCTGTGGGTCGTTTTGTACTCACGCATCAGGAGTGTTTCCCATGGACATTTTCTCCATCAAATTTTCCATGGTCTTCATCATCATGTCGAATTTGTCGTCTTAGGACCGCGATGTCGATGACTGTGCATCTCCCTGGGGTATCTTGTCACCCTGATTGAACCTCGGTTTTATTTTCCCTAATTCCATCATGTTCACTTCATCCTCGACAACTTTACTCATTATAGCATCTAGACTCACCATTCTTCTTTCTCTTAGCAGCAGAGCAAAGTCACTGTCGAAGGACTCTGCGTACCGCAACTGTGCAGCATCGGGAGGGGGATTTACTTCCGCAGGGATGGGGTTGTACACCTTCAAGAAACGATCCAAGAACTCCTGCACCATATCCTTCAATGATTTCTTCATGTTATTGTATTGTGTTAGCAGCTGCAAAGGGTTCTTCTTATCCCCCCATTTATTTAGGAATGACCTTTTGAATGTGGTGAAGTCTCGAATGCTCACGGGTAGGAGGGATCTGAACCACTTTCTTACATCTCCCAAAAGGCTTTGCGCAAAAATACTCATTTTTGCATCTGCGTAGTCCACCTCCTCCAGGTCGACAAAATCGTTAAACCAATCAAGGTGTCTCTCGGCGAAAACATTTCCCTCAGCATTGTAGAGTCTGATTCTTTGGCTATAATTTTGAGGCAAGTCATGTAATTGGGCTGGAAGAATGAGGGGAACGAATCTAGCACCCATAGCCCTAGGGGAATTCAGATTTTGGGGGATATTATTTGTCACCAGGGCTTGGAAATTGTTCGGGTCGAAAACAGTCTTGTCCAAACTGGTTTCTGACTTGGACTTGAATAGAGTTTTCTTGAAAAATGCATCAAACTCAAGGTATTTAATGATCTTCACGTCATCTTTGGGAAAGGACAGACTTCTATCTAGGAAATAAAATGGGTCCGGTGCCTGCCCTCTAGCCTTGCACAAAATCTTCTCGAGGTCGCACACAGGCTCAGAGGGGTTTGGGTCAGGATTCGCTATGGTGTAAAACGTCTTTGGATCCAGGTTTTCTGAGTAGTGCTACTTAGGGCTACTGGTTTGTTTGGACTGGAGTCTCCAGGGTAAAGGTTTCAAAATATATGGGTGTTTGTCCCTCTGATACCCTCAGGGGCCAAACTGCAATGTTTGTTGTTCTCCCAGGGAAAATATTTTCAACTTCATCCCCGACAACGATGCCAGAATGTTAGCACTCTGTAAATATATATGGCTGATAAACAGACAAATAAGGTAACATTTTCAACTAACTTTGAGACCCAAAACTAGCCTTTCGGATGTGGAGAGGGATCTCTCAGAAATGGCGCAGTCTCTACGCAGGATATGACTTTGAAAACAATGGCTAGATTTGACACTGTATGGTAAAGTGGTTTCTGGTTATAATGGCGCAGAAAAGTAAAACTTGGGCTATGGGGTAGATATGAGGAAGAGACGAAACAAATGACTCAGTGACTGGATTCGAGAGGAGAAGGATAGGCGAGCAACAACCTTCAGTGTAAACCGTAAAGTGTGGTGGGAGAAAAACACAGGAAGTAACTCAAGAGTGTCGCTGTGGACAAATTCAAAGTTATCTTGAGAGGAATTTTTTTTGTCTAAGTGGCGCGAACAAGGGGCGCTATACAATGAATCCGCAAGCTTGAAAATTTGTTCCTAAATAGACAGTATAATATATGAAATAAAAGGTAACATGAAACACATACACAAAGAAAGGGACACAATACATCCGACTATCACAACTAGAATCTTTTCATCAAATGACATGACCTTTGCATTAAATTTCGGTCAAAAACTCAGATTACATACAATGGCAGTCATTTAATCAATTTTCCAACCAACCTTACTTACATAAAAAAGATGAAATATATAAACGAGGGCGCCGCTTGGGCTGCTTTGCTTTCTAACCGTTAACCCTAAACTAGGAAAAAATGTGCCACATGCGCCAGAGACTCTTCGCATGGTACTATCCAAACATAGACAATAGTCACGCCTGTCCACTAATGACCGTCTTCAGGTTCGCCACAGGGTATGATCGTCGGTCAGGATTCGATGTGGGGAAAGATGTGTCGTTGTATCTCTTGATCGGGTATCCTAGTGAAAAAGTGTTTGTAAAAGCTTGTTGTTTGTAATATTGGCTTCGTCTTCCATTATGCGCCCATTTTCTGGAGAAATGGGAATAGTAAATAGTTGTTTGACTCTCTCAACCATTATTAAAATGGTAGGATACTTTAGAGGACACATATCACTCAAAAATGCAGTGAAGAAAATGTCACCCGTTAAACTTTCTCTTTCTGTGCGCTGGCAAGAGCCACACAAATTTCCTTTTCGACTGCTTATCCTTCTCTGGGATGCTCCATGTTCCTTTCTTCTACCAACCTTTGTGCCTCTTGCAGCTGGAAAATAAAGTTTTTCACCTCTCTAAGCTTCATTTTCATCCATGCCACGTTCCCTCTATGACTCTGTGCAGCTGATGCTTCCACGGTCTTTGTCGCAAGCTGTCACCTTAATTCCCTGTTCTCCTAATAGAGCTCGACAATAACTAGCTTTGCTTGTTTCAGTTGTTGAGATGGCACTTCCTCATTTTCTCCCATGGCATCTGCTTTCCTCACTCTATTCCCACCTTCACGGCTCGATTTCTCGGCAGTTTCTAGCCAGATGGCACGTCTTAGTAGTTCTTCAGCTATCAATTTGACGCACGGTTATTCTGCAATTTGAGCCTTCATGATCTCCTCATTCTTTCTCGACTTTCCCCTCCTCTGAGGCAGTTGTTGTTGGGAGGAGGGGGCTCTTGCTGTCTCCCTTTCTTGTATGAATTTCTTTGCTTCGACTGTTCCGCGACTTGATCTGGTATTTTCTGTAGGTGAAAGAATGGTTCCTTCCATGTCTTTGGGAATGGTTGTTGCATGTGAGAAAGAATTCTAGTCTCTTTGGGGTTCAGACCTTGCAGTTTTTCCACTCCACGCAGCTCTTCCTACGCTCTGAGAAGCTGCCATGGCACGACCAAGGTATACTCTGCGCCCAGTGTATTGAACGAATGCACCAGGGGAGAGGTTCTGAAACAACTGGATTGGTAAGGGGAAACTGTGAAAAGAGTTTAGGTCTGGTTCTATGGCTGGAGGGCATGTCGAGGATATGAGATTTATAACAAATCGGCCAAGAGAGGGAATCATGCTGGAAGGAAGTGAATTTATGGTGACGAGATGTTTCAAGTCGAATTGCAGGTTGTCCATGGAAAATCCCCACGTGTAGGATGAAGGTGGTAAGGCTTGCTGAGCATGCCTAATACAAACGCCACAATTTTTCATTCTCTTGGCCTTCATGATGAACTGATAATAACTGTTTTACTTGTCGATGCGACCTTTATTAACCACTTGACTCGACCAGGGCACGTAGAAACTGACTTCTTAATGGGATTCGACCTTCTGGGAAAGACATGCCCATACCACATATACAATTTCTGACTCTGACACCCTTTCCCATTTCCAAGTGCCAACCGACCATTTTTTGACTTCAAACTCATGGTGCTACGTACCCAAATTCACATGTTTGGGTGCATGGGTCATAACGTGACTCAAAACCGACTCTAAATGGAAAGAAAAATGGTGGCGCTAACAAGGATGGATTTTTTTTTAAAGGCACATGGATATGATATTTCGAAATAATTTGTGACATGATACAATGCTACAAAGAAACCTAAGAGTGCATCCAAGAAGGAATTGAAAAGGAACAAAAAAATAGCATTAGATTTTATCTTGGAAGGATTTCTTGATTCAGTAAAGAACAAAGTGGGACAATGATCGAGATTATTTTTGGCACAAAATGAGAGCGGAGATATAATAAATAAATGTATAGATATATCTCAGATATCCAATAATATAACAAAAATATATCAGAGATATAACCATAAACACAGAGATACAGTAATACACAATTTCTATTAATGAGCGAAATGTACAAGACTGTAAAAATACAGAGTGAAAGACTCGCTAAAATGGTGGCAACTTATCTTTGAGAAGGGATGTGATGGCTACTGACATTTGTAGGAACATGATTACAATGAGGCTCTAAATTCCTTTTTAACATAAATAAAATCCAAAACTCTAACCTCGGAAGATGAAAATCCAACAGTTTTGTGGACCCCGTTTTGGGTAGTTTGGTGTATCAACTTCCCGGGGGCGTAACTTTGGCATATGATCTGCGTTTGGGGTGCATGATATCTTGTTGGAAATGTATCTTCGAGGAGATTCATTTTGGGGGCTCAATCAAAGCCTTTGGCCATAATTGAGGTGCTTGATCCTGAAAAAACTTCATTTAGGCCCTCAAAATGGCCCCGAAAGTTTAGGAACCGAAAAACTGATAAAAAATAGTAAGTTGCTAGAATAATATTTTGAGCCAGTTGGAATAGTTGGGTGGCCACCGATATCCACCTGGATTAGACATTTTTCTTCAGGTAAAGAACTTTGGTATAAGCTACATAATTTCTACTTTGAGGATTCTCCAATCATAGAGTTAGATAATGCTAAAGAAGATGCAGGTACAAAACAAGAAGATAGATGTTCATCATGTCAGAAAGATTCATAAGAAGAATAATGTGTAATCAACATAAGTGATGAGACAAAAAATCCCAATGAAATAGAAGAAAATACTGAGATTGAAAAAGAAAATAATCATGAAGAAAAATTCAGTCAGTGAGAAAGAGAACTTGAAGATAAAATAATCACATTGAAAATCCAACTTGAAGAAGCAAAGTGAACATAAGAAGTCATGAAGATTTAGATGATGAAGAAAGAAGAAGAGGTTGAGAAGCTTGAAGAAGAAGTTGTCACATCAATAAATAAAATCGTCAAACTCAACAAGAATGTTGAAGAGACAAAAACATCCACATCAGCAATAGAGAATGAAGAGAAGCATTACAGGTTGCCAGAAAAGAAGAATGAAGAAAAGAGTAAGAGTTATGCAGAAGTACTCAAGGAATAAATCATGAATCAAAGAAGAATGAGTATAACAGAGATACATCTTCAACAATACCTACCACATTCAGGAAACAAATAAGCTTCAACCATAATGAAGGGATCCACAAAAGAGAAGATCATGATCAACCAAGACAAGAAATTAGAAGGACTACACAACAAAGAACATCATGCACTCCCAGGTATGTAAATTCATTTTATGGTCATTTTTTTCATTGTACTAACTTTGGACATAAGTTTTCAGATTGCATGGCTTATGGAAGAAAGGTTCAAGAAATAAATTCTTATGTGGCCCCACATAACATTGAATGTTACAAATTCCATAACTATGGACACATAGCTTGTGATTGTAGAAGCATGATGGACAATTCTTTGAGAAAGAACACTAATATCATATATAAGAAAGTATGGAAAAGAAAAAAAGAAGAACGGTGGAGAAAGACCAAGTCCTAGAGATCGCAAGATTGGCAATAATACGAGACAAAGGCAAATCTACAAAGAAAAAGGAAGATGTCAGAAATAGAAAGGTTTGGAGAAGAAATGAAAGAAAAGAAGAGTAGGTAAATAAGGAACAAGTTGAAGAGATTGTACTCTTAGGAATTATAGAGCGGGATCAATCCACGGGAAAAAAGAGAAAAGTCAATTTTCAGAGGGATTATGAATCTACAGAAGAATAGGATGATCATTCTGCATCATAGAAGGTATTATTCTAAGTCATCCATCTTGGAGATTCCCAGGTGATATGGATATTAGATAGGGGGAGTCTATGCAGTAGCTGAGACAGATCAAAGAACCATATTTTGAGAAACTTACATAGTTTGAGTAGACATACCTAGAGCAGTTAGTTAGCAGAAGTACAATATGACAAATTGATCAGTTGGAAAATTACACAGGCATAAGTCTATGATTGTATTCAAACATAGATATATTCAACACAACTTATTCCAGATATGCATAGTTTGGTTTACAGATTGAGAAGACCAATGGACATAGTTGACATTTGATGATCAGTTGCACCAATGAAGACTTCATGATAGTATAATGATAGATGGGTCAACATTATGGACAATTGAGTAGCATATTCTTGGACAATATGGACAAAGATGGTTTCATAGATTGGTTCAAAGAGTGGTTCATATATTTATTCATAGATTGGTTCAGAGAATGTTGGATGATTATGATAAAGGAATATTTGAATGCTTAAACTTTGAATGCTTAGTCTTGAATGCTTAATCTGGAATGCTTTTTACATATGTTAGTTGATTACACGAGGAAGCACCAATTAACAATAATTGCAAAAGGAAGCATGTACATGATGACCTATATTGATCTATACAACAACGTCCAGATAAATAATTAGAGAGAGAGAGATTCAAAAAGGAATATTAGTAGCATACAGACAGGGAGACACACCCATAGGGGGAGATATTCTTTTAACCAGGATTGGTTAGAATAGATATAGTTTCAGATCGATAGGGAGAGTTAATACTTTGTCAAAGGGAGAGAGAGAGTAATTAGAGGCATGAAGATAGGGGGAGAAACCCCAAGGACAATTTAGATAGGGGGAGCAACACAAAGGAAAATGTAGACAAGGTGAGCAGTCCCAAGGAGAATTCAGTAAGGGGGAGAAACTCCAAAGGGATATACCCTTTTCAATTGATGTCAAAGGGGGAGAGATATAAACATTGATGAGGAGCGATGATCACAGGGAGCATGAGCATGCATATTTTCATGACTAATGTTGCCATCAATGTTGGTGTTTCCATCAATGCCAAATGGGGAGATTGTTGGACAATTGGTTTTGATAGTTGGTTGTCATTGATATCAATAATTGGAGAGTGATATTGTAGATTGATGTCAACCCTTGGAGAAGTTTAGTAACCCGAGAGGTGTTGTTAAGGAACCCAAAATTAATTGAGGAATATGGACATAAATATCAATGAATTTGCAAGTGAGACTATTTTGGATGGATAGTACAAGTCGTTCTGTTTTCCGGTGATATGTCGTATGTCACATAACTCCTCACATTTAGGGAGTTATGGCTTTGTGGAGTTGGAGAACCCTTTTGAGTTATCTAGAAGCCCCTAGAAGGTCAAAGAAATCAATTATTCTGGAAGCTCCTAGAAGAAGTTTACTGGTCAAATTGGTTGTAACTACGAGTTAATCATGGGTAAAGTTGTTGCAATAAGAAATTAATTAAATAATAAAGTGGTTACAACAAGAAGTTAGTTGAGGTTAAAGAAGTTATGATTTGACTAATTAAAGAAAGAGGGTTAGCCCTAGAAGATGGAGAAAGGGGTAAAACATCTACAAGGAAACTTATAGAGGAATGCACTTGGAAAGTACAAGTAGGAGATCAAGGGAATCGTATTAGCACCTATTGAACTTAGTTGATATCTATTTTGTGAAAGGTTATTTGTAGGCATAATTGGCAAATATGAGGTTCTGCGAAGCCGAGGAAGCAAATAAAGTTTGATGGAAAATTTTCGGAGCTGCAAAGGGAAAGGGTTTTTGAAAAACCCTAATTACTGAGGTCCTTGTGGGTCCACCTATAGGTGTCTAGAGAGGCATCCTTGTGGGTAAAATAGTGTGAAATAGGAGAGGCACTAGTAAATTTGGGAAAAATGGACGGAACAGACTGCAGAATCTGAGTAAGCCATGGTTATCTGAGAACTAATGTTATAGGTCAGTCACAGAGCTACATGTATGATTGTATGTGTGTTTTTGAAGGGTGCTTGATGATGGTATATGGTTTAGTTTTGGAGCATATTCTTGAGGCATATCTTGGATGCATGGTACAAACCCTATTGTAAAGATTGAGGTATTTTTGATAGGGTATTGTTCATCATGTTAGTACTTTCTCAGTAGTGTTATAGTTCCTTGTTATAAGCACCTATTTGGATATATATTTGAGGCATATTCTTGTATATGGATGAGAAATGGTCTTGTGAGTTTGGGAATCTTCCTAGAGGCACTATTGGTTGTATAGTACTTGTTGTAGTGAATGGTTTTGAGGAAAATCTGTTGAAGTATATTGCTTGTGCATGTTTGAGTTTTATTTGTATATCTTATGGTACATTGTGAGAGGATTTTGTTAGTGAGATTGGTATATGATTGGTACACATTTAAGGTTACATAAGAGTGAAGGTTTGGCACATGATTTGATGTGAGGGTTTATAGTATTTGGATCATGGATAGTATGATGTATTGCTAGAGGAATTTTGTTGGATACCTTGGTATATGTCTTTGGTATATGGTTGAGACTTGTAGTTGATGAGTTGGCACATACATGAGATGTATGGTATGGTAATGTTGGTACATCTTGATGAGTCATAGTTTGAGTTGTTGTTGATACATGATTGGTACATGCTTGGTACATTGTTAGAGGAATTTGTTGGTAATCTTGTTGGAGACATTTTTGAAGTATTGTTGGCACATGGTTTATGGATGACGTGGAATATATGTATTGGTATAATTTTAGAAGCACATCTTGATTGTGGTACATCTTGTTGATGTTTGTGAGTAGTCTTGGTTGATGCACATCTTGAAGATATTGTGCATATGGCTGAGAGTTGTCTTGGTGATTGATCTTGGTGAGTAGATCTGATTTGGTTGATGAGATTGATGTGACGAGTTGTTTGGACAGGTTGTTGTGACAAGTTATTTATACATGTTTGGTGCATGGCTGATGCACTTGTTGATGGTACAGGTTTCGTGCATGGTTGATGCACTTGCTTATGGTACATGTTGAGGTACAGGTTGAGTTACAGGTTGATGCATGATACAGGTTGTTGTGTTAGTGACAGGTTGGACAAGTTGATAGGTTACATGTTGACAGTGATAGAGTGACAGTGGCACTATCAGTTATTTGACACTTATATTTCAGGGCGGTTGGATGGGGCAAGGAAGGGGGGTTGTAGCATCCTTTTAGTTGGAGTCGGGTAATCAGAGTGTCGGATCTTCCTTGAGGTTGGAACCTAAGAACTAGGTGGTTATAGCCACCTTTCGAATGTAGCCAAAGAACCCAAGGGGTTGTATCCTCCTATTAGCTCGAGCCATAGAATTAGGGAGTTACAGCTTCCTTCAGGTTGGAGCTGGAGAATTGGAAGTTCGTGCTTCCTTGAATGTAATTATTTGACATATAAGAAAATCATTCCACGTTTTTCTATCACATTTCCACGTAAATATTGGTGTACTGTGTACTGTGTATTGTGTGGATGTGTTTATTATTGTTTATTTTTTACTAATGGATGTTAATGTTTATGATACAATAATATATTGATGATGAATTGGTGAACATGGTGGAATAAGTTAAAGGAATATAAATTTTGGTTAAAAGTGGTATAATTTCTCATTACTGATTCACCCCCCCCGTCTCAGTAATCCAACAATTGGTATCAGATCGGGTTCCTTCACGAAAATAGTTTAACCATTGGAAGGTAGATCATGGAGTACGATAGGAATGAAGTACCAATGTTCAGTGTGAATGGAGTACAAATTTTTAGTTTGAATGGAGTACCAATGTTCAATGGTCAGAAGGGTCTAAAGTATGAATTGTGGAGTGTCAGGATGCATTTTTTTTTAAAGGCACATGGATATGTTATTCAGAAATAGGTTGTGTCAGGATACAATGCTACAAAGAAACCTAAGAGTGTAGCCAAGAAGGAATTGAAAAGGAACAAAAAAATAACATTGGATTTTATATTGGAAGGATTTCCAAATTCAATAAATAACAAAGTGGGTCAGTGTTCATTAGCTAAAGAACTTTGGGATAAGCTACATAATCTCTACTTTGAGGATTCTCCCATCACAGAGCTAGATAATGCTAAAGAAGATACAGGTACAAAAAAATAAGATATATGCTCATCATGTTAGGCAGATTCATATTCAGAAGAATGCATTATCAACATAAGTGATGCGACAGAAGATCCCAATGAAATACACGATAATCTTGAGATTGAAAAGGAAAATAATCATGAAGAAGAATTTAGTCAACGAGAAAGAGAACTTGAAGATGAAATAATCACACTAAAGATCCAACTTGAAGAAGCAAAGTGAACATAAACAATCATGAAGATTCAGATGATGAAGAAAGAAGAAGAGGTGGAGAAGCTCGAAGAAGAAGTTGTCACATTGAGAAGTAAAATTGTCAAACTCAGCAAGAATGTTGAAGAGACAGAAATATCCACATCAACACTAGATAATGAAGAGAAGCATTCCAGGTTGTCAGAAAAGAAGAATGAAGGAAAGAGTAAGAGTTATGCAGAAGTACTCAAAGGAATAAATCATGAATAAAAGAAGAATGAGTATAATAGAGATACATCTTCAATAATACCTACCACATTCAGGCAGCAAAGAAGCTTCAACCATAATGAAGAGATCCACAGAAGAGAAGATCATGATCAACCAAGACAAGAATTCAGAAGGACTAAACAACAAAGAAGATCATCCACTCCCAGGTATGTAAATTTCTTTTATGGTCATTGTTTTATTGTACTAACTTTGTACATAAGATTTCATATGGCAGGGCTTATGGAATAAAGGTTCAAGCAAGCAATGCTTATGTGGCCCCGCATAACATTGAATTTTACAAATTCCATAACTATGGACAAATAGCTCGTGATTGTAGAAGCATGATGCATAATTATTTGAGAAAGAACAATGATATCATATATAAGAAAGTATGGAAAAGAAAACAAGAAGAACAGGTGAACAAAGACCAGGTCCCAGACATTGCAAGATTGGCAATAATATAAGATGAAGAAAAATCTACAAAGAAAAAGGAAGATGTCAGATATAGAAAGGTTTGGAGAATAAATAAATAAAAAGAAGAGAAGGTAAATAAGGAACATGTTAAAGGGATTGTACTGTAAGGAATTCTAGAGCAGAATCAATCCACAAGAAGAAAGGAAAAAAGTCAATGTTTAGAGGGATGATGAATCTACATATGAAGAGGATGATGACTCTGCATCAGAGACGGTATTCTTTTGAGCCATCCATATTGGAGACTCCCATGTAATATGAATATTAGATAGGGGGAGTCTATGTAGTAGTTGAGAGATATCAGAGAACCATCTTTTGAGCAACTTAAAAATTTTGAGTAGACACACCTAGAGAAGTTAGTTAGCAGAAGTGCAATATGACAAATTGATCAGTTGGAAAATTACACAAGCAAAAGTCTATGATTGTATTCAGACAAAGATATATTCAACACAACTTGTTCTAGATATGTAGAGTATGGTTTACGGATTGAGAAGACTAGTGGACATAATTGACAGTTGATGATCGATTGCAATAGTGAAGACTTCATGATAGTACAGTGATAGATGTGTCAACATTGTGGATAGTTGAGTAGTAGAGTCTTGAATAGTATGGAAAAAGATGGATTCATCTATTGGTTTAGAGAGAGGGTCAGAGATTGATTCAGATATTGGTTCAGAGAATGTTGGATGATTATGATAAAGGAATATTTGAATGCTTAATCTTGAATTATTTTTACATATGTTAGTTGATTACACGAGGAAGCACCAATGGAAAATAACTCCAAAAGGAAGAAGGTACATGAAGACCTATATTGATCTACACAACAATGTGCATAGAAGTAATCAGAGAGAGAGATTCAAAAAGGAAGATTAGTAGCATACAAAAAGGGAGACACACCCACATGGGGAGCTATCATTTTAACCGGGATTGGTTAGAGATAGTACAGTGTCATATCGAAAGGGGGAGTTAATCCTTTTTCAAAGGGAGAGAGAGAGTAATCAGAGGGATGAAGACATGGGGAGAATCCCCAAGGACAATTTAGATAGGGGGAGCAACCCAAAGGACAATGTAGACAGGGGGAGAAACCCCAAGGAAAGTTCAGTAAGGAGGAGCAGCCACAAAGGGAGATACCCTTTTCCATTGATGTCAAAGGGGGAGAGACCGAAACATTGATGAGGAGTGATGATCACAAGGAGCATGAGCATGAGTATTTTCATGAATAAGTGTTTCCATTAATGCCAAAGGGGGAGATAGTTGGATAGTTGGTTTTCATTGATGTCAACCCTTGGAGAGTAATATTGTATATTGATGTCAACCCTTAGATATTTATGTCAACTATTGGAGAAGTACAGTAACCCCAGAGGTGTGGTTAAGGAAACTGAAAGTAATTGAGGAATATGGACATAAAGATCAATAAATTTGCAAGTGAGACGATTTTGGATGGATAGTACATGTTGTGTTGTTTCTGGTGACATGTGGTACATCACATAACTCCTCATGATTATGGATTTATGGCTTTGTGAAGTTGGAGAACCCTTTTGAGTCATCTAGAATCCCCTAGAAGGTCAAAGAAGTCAATTATTCTAGAAGCTCCTAGAACAAGTTTACTAGTCAAATTGGTTGTAACTAGGAGTTAATCACGGGTAAAGTTGTTGCAATAAAAAATTAATTAAATAATAAAGTGGTTACAACAAGAAGTTAGTTGAGGGTAAATAAGTTATGATTTGACTAATTAAAGAAAGTGGGTTATCCCTATAAGATGGATAAATGGGTAAACTAGTTACAAGGAAAATTCTAGAGGAAGGCACTTGGAAAGTATAAGTAGGA
>ML777641.1:441507-451790 GCA_009831015.1 Picea engelmannii
CGAGGTATGGTCTGGAAATAAACCCTCTCTTCAACATCTTAGAGTGTTTGGTTGTGATGCTTATGTACATGTTCCAAAGGAAAAGAGGAGTAAGCTGGATAATAAAGCTGAAAAGTGTATCTTTATTGGTTATAAAGATGGTGAGAAAGGTTTTCCCGGTTGAGGGTTTCCGGTAAAGATCTCTGTGTATTCTGTGTATGAGCCATTGATTAATTTATGTATTTCTTAAGAATATATATGCATTGCTTTACTTCGCAGGTTTAAAACTTACATGTGGTTCAACTAGTGTGCAACATATGAGGCACTGGTAAATTTGGGAAAAAGGGCTGGAACAGACTGTAGACGCTGAGTAAGCCATGGTTATTTGAGATCTAATGTTATAGGTCAGTCATAGAGCTATAAGTATGCTTGTATATGTGTGTTTTGAAGGGTGTTTGATGATGGTATATGGTTTATTTTTGGATCATATGCTTGAGGCATAGCTTGGATGCATGGTACAAACCCTAGTGCATGTATTGAAGTATTTTTGTTAGGGTATTGTTCATCATGTTAGTACTTTCTTAGTAGTGTTATAGTTCCTTGTTATATACACATATTTGGATATATATTTGAGGCATATTCTTGTATATGGATGAGGAATGGTCTTGTGAGTTTGGGCATCTTCCTAGAGGAACTATTGAATGTATAATACTTGTTGTAGTGAATGGTTTTGAGGAAAATATGTTGAAGTATATTGCATGTGCATGTTTGAGTTTTATTGGCATATCTTGTTAGCGCTGCCATTTTTCTTTCCATTTAGAGTCATTTTTCGGTCGAGTAATGGCCCATGTGTCCAAACATGTGAAGTCAGGTACGTAGAAAGTGAAGCGGTCGAAGAGATAGCTCGTGTAGCTCTCGCCAAGAAGCAAAAGAAACAAGATTAGCCGAGTTCTTTCCTGCATTCGCAAATGGAAGGAAAATCTTGATAATGTTTGAAGGAAACATCGCTCGAGAAATTTCTCCATTTTCATAATGGCCGTCACTGTCTACCTACACTTTCCATGCACATTCCCCCCCCAACACATGAGCATGCGACATAAAATCAAAGCCGTTACAACAGATAGTGGGACTCTGAAAAACACCTGTCCCCTCAGATACCCGATCGACAAACCTAATCCCCATAGCAGATTACAATGATCATGATGTAGCCAGATGTATCTTTGTCTATTTTTGGAAAAAGTCATATGAAGAGTTTTGTAACGCAGAATAGTCGGTTCCTTAGTTTGTAGAGATAGCAGTTAAAAGGGTACGGTAGCCCAAGCGACGCCCTCGTTTATATATTTGATATTTTTGATGTAAGCCAGGTTGGTTGGAAAATTGAGTATAGACCATATCTATTGTATGTAATTTGAGTTCGACCGAAACTTAATGAAAAATTCCTGTAGATTTGATGAAAAGATTCTAATTGTAGTAGTGCGATGTATTTTTTTCTTTGCGTATGTGCTTCCTGCCATCTTTATTCATATCTTTTTTTGTCTATTTCAGAACTAATTTTCGAATCTGTGGATTTGCTGCGCAGTGCCCCTTGTTCGCGCCACTTAGACAAAACGTTTTCTTCTAAAAGTTAACTTTGAATTCACCCACAATGACGCTCTGAGTTACTTCCTGTGCTTTCTCCCCACCACATTACGATTTTGTACTGAAGACTGTTGCTCTCTTAGCCTTATCCTCTCAAGTTCAGTCACCGAGTCATTTTTTTCTGTCACCTCCCTCGAATCGAATCCATATCCCAAATCTTACTTTCTTTCACCAATATAACTAGAAACCGTTATATCAAAGGTGTTAAATCTAGCCACTATTTTAAGAGCTATATCTCGTGCGGAGATTGTTCCTCCCGAGAAATTCCTCTCCAGGTCTGAAAGGCTAGTTTCAGGTCTCAAAGTTGGTTGAAAAAGTTACCTCTGTCGTCTGTTTATTAGCCAAACCAATTTACAGAGTGTTAACATTTTGGCGCCGTTGTCGGGGACGAAATTGAATAGATATTTCCCTGGGAGAACGACTAATGTTGTAGTTTGACCCCTGAGGGTAACGAAGGGACAAACATCTGAACCGACTGAAATATTTACCCTGGTGAATATAGTCAGAAAAGACCAGTAGCTCCAAGTAGCACACTTTAGGAACCCTGGCTCTGAAGATGATCTATACCAGAGAAAATCTTGGCCCAAACCCTAGAGAGCCTGTGTACGACCCCATTCCGTGCAGGACTAGAGAGAAAGTGTTGGACCCGTTCTATTACCTGGACATAAGTCTGTACTTACCTAAAGACGGTGCACAAAGCATCGACGACCTTGAGTTTGACACGTTTTTTGAGAAAACCCTGTTCAGGTCTAAGTCGGAAACCAACTTGGACGAAATAGTTTTTGACCATAAGAGATTCCAAGCTCTGATATCTAATAATATCCCTCAAACCCCAAATCCTCCTAGATCCATGGCTACCAGATTTGCCCCTCTCATTCTGCCAGCCCAACTACATGACTTGCCTCATAATTATAGCCAGAGGATTAAACTCTATGACGTTGAAGGGAATGTTTCAGCCTAGAAGCATTTGGATTAGTTCAACAACTTCGTCGACCTAGAGGAGGTGGACTACGCAGATGTGAAAATGAGGTTGTTCACGCAGAGTTTTGCAGGTGAGGTGATGAAGTGGTTTAAATCCCTATGAACAATGAGTATTCAATATTTCTCCGCGTTCGAAACATTGGTCATCAATAGATGGGGAGACAAGAAGAATCCCTTGTAGTTGTTGATGCAGTACAACAACATGAAGAAGGCATCGGAGGAGACGGTGCAAGAATTCTCAACCCGTTTCATGAAAGTTTATAACTCGATTATGGCAGAAGTCCAACTACCTCCTGGGCTGTGAAGTTGCGATAGACTGACTCTTTCGACAACGATTACAACTTGTTTTTGAGAGAAAGAAGATCAATAAGTCTAGATGCGATGATGAGAAATGAAATCAAAGTCGAGGTAAATATGATGGCCTCAGGGAGGATCAAATAGAGATTCAACATAGGCGATAAGAGGCCCTAAGGAGACGCACAACCATCAACATCGAGATCCACAGACGAAAATTTCGACTTAATGATGAGAAATATGGAGAAACTGATGGAGAAAATGTCTGTGGGAAACAGACCCGCCGCCCGACAACAGCAGGACCCCCAACCTCGAAATCAGAACCTTAGAAGGGTCAAGTCCCTCAGATCAAGCAAAGGGAATAGAGGGAGCAGAGATATCAAGGTGACCAACAAACAAGGCCTCCGTTCCAAAACAACTATGCGGATGAAGACTTCGATCAAATGTTCGAGGACCAAATTCATTGTTGTGATGAGAAGAATCCATGCGTGTTTCTGACAAAGAGAAAACATGACCGGTACATGAGCATAAACGACAGTGTTATGATGGAGACAAACGATGCATGGATTGGGGAAACTGATGATGCACTGTCCTGGGAAACAAAAGAGTTCATAAAGGGTTATCAGAACGCCATCATGTAATTCCAGAAGAAATATAACCTCAAGAGAAAAGAAGCGTCCACCGAGCCTCAGTAGAGGAATCCCGTAAGGAAACCTTCGACAGACACCCCTTCCACAAGCCGACCATGGCCGGACAACGTGAACAAGGATGTGACGGAAAAGGCAAAGTCTAAGGAGGAGGCCTCGAAGAAAACTACGTAAGCAAGCGGAGAAGCGGGTGGAAAAGAGGTAGAGAAAGTCTACCCTCCCTTTAACTTTGAACACGAATTGGCTTAAATCAAAATCTCTGTCCCCTTCAACGAACTTATCAGAAAGGGTGAATACCGGGAGAAAATTATTAAAATGCTGAAAATGGGAGGGACTCCTGACACTCTAAATGTTTAATATGATCACCCTACTATTATGTTTGGTCCACGCATTGAGGAGACAAGTGATACTGAGGATGTACCTCTGTTCTACGTCAGTTTGAAGGTTCATGACATGACCCTGCATAATGCCATGCTGGATTTCGGTGCATCACACAACCTCATGCCAAAGGTGATCATGGATGAACTGGGTTTGGATATCACTAGACCTTACAAGGACCTTTTCTCTTTTGACTCGAGGAAAGTCAAGTGCCTAGGTCTCATTAAATACTTGGTCGTGTCGCTGGCCCAGATCCCTTCAAAGAACATGGTGATGGGCGTGGCCATGGTGGACATACCCCCAAAGTTTGGCATGTTGCTGTCCAGATCATGGGATGCAAAGTTAAAGGGAAACCTGCAAATGGACATGTCATACACCACCATTCCGATCTTTGGCCAAGACAGACGATTGTATAGAGAAGTGTTGCCGAAGTACATAGTGAGAAGCGAGACGCAGCTAAACAACCATCCCATATACTCCATCGAAACTGAGGTTGATTCTTATACATTCTACAATGATCCGAGTTTTGAATAAGAAGAGCCAACGACCATCATGACAGCTGATGAAGAAACCTCATGGAAAGTAGCAGAGTGCACCGACTCGGAGGATCATGCGAAAAATGGGATATGGGACATGAGTTTTGACAACGAGGTCAACAAAGAAGGGGTTGGTGCCAGTGTGTGGGTAGACCCCCCTGAAACGGGCACAAATCTGCACTCATACAAGCTCGCGTTCAAGTGCACAAAACACATGGCTGAGTACAAGGCGCTGATTCTGGGCCTAAAGGTGTTGAAAGAATTAGGCACAAAGAGGATAACAGTGTGCAGAGACTCTGAACTAGTCATAAAATAGGTTAAAGGCATATATCAGATGAAGCACCCCAGGCTGAGAGTGTACAGGAACTTGGTGCTAGACCTCCTCGAATATTTTTTAGAGTATGAAATATCTGCAATCCCAAGGGAGCAAAATCAGATCACCGATGCGCTGGCCACCTCGGCCTCGGTTTTCAAAATCCCCATCTTCCCAAACAAAAAATGTGATATTGAAGTCAAACACAAGCCGATTGTGCCTGATAATATCAAATACTGGCAGGTGTTTGAGGATGATAAGAAAGTAGAAATATTTCTTCAGATGAGTGACGAGTTCACTAACATAAACATCGATGACGAAGATTGTTGCAATGAATATGGGAGCGCGGATGCGCACAGTAATGACGACCCTTTCCAAAACTAGATCGTGGGAAGGGACATAATAAAACTGAAAAATAACATCATTCTGAAGGGGTTAGTGCCACTGGAGAAGCTGTTTGACAAAAATGACATGGCTAAGAACCCCGAGATTGTTGCAAACGAAGAGGACGTGGAGGACTGCAACATCGGAACTGAGGAGAACCCGAAAATGATCAAGTTATCAAAAATGATCAGCCTAGAGGTCAAGCAAGACTACGTCAAGCTCATGAAGGAGTTCCCCGACGTTTTCACATGGAGATACGATGATTTGAAAGTGTATGACACTAAGGTGATTAAGCATGTTATCCCTCTCAAGGAAGATAATAAAACTTTCAAACAGAAGCTGAGACAGATAAACCCCTTGCTGTTGTTGTTGATCGAGAAAGAGGTAAAGAAACTTTTTGATGCTAAGATTATTGTTTCTTTGCGATTCTCCAAATGGGTAGCTAATTTGGTTCCCGTGAGAAAGAAGAGCGGTGAGTTAAGACTGTGTGTAGACTTCCCGAATTTCAATAAGGTGTCCCTCAAGGACCACTATCCTCTTCCCAAAATGGGCTACATCCTACAAAAGGTGGTGGGGTCCCAGAAGATGTCCATGCTGGATGGTTTTTTGGGGTATAATTAGATCATGTTCCACCCAGACGACATAGAAAAAACAACTTTCACAACTCCATGGGGGATGTTCATGTACGCTAAGAGGCCTTTTGGCCTGATGAACGTTGGAGCCACTTTCCAGAGGGCAATGGACATCGCGTTTGTTGACGAAAAGGACAGGTTCATTGTGATCTATCTGGATGACATCACGGTTTAATATGCCTCCGAAGAACAACACCTCGAGCACATGAAGAAAGTTTTCCAGAAGTGCATGAAGTTTGACATATCGTTGAATCCTAAGAAATCACACTTCAGGGTGGAAGAAGGGAAGCTGTTGGGGCATATTATTTCAAGGGAAGGCATCAAGATAGACCCTAATAGGGTGGAAGGAATCTTGAAGATCAAAACTCCATGCAGTAAAAAAGAAGTGCTATCCTTCCTGGGAAAAGTAAACTTCTTGAGGAGATTCATCCCAAATCCAGCAGAGATTATAAAGCATATCACCTACATGCTCAGGAAGGGAAATGAGATCAATTAGAATCTAGAGGCCAAGAAATCGTTTGAAGATTTCAAGGTGGCATTGAATAAATCACCTGTGCTATCTAGTCCAGATTTCATGAAGGATTTCATCCTATTTTCATTCGCCTCAGAGCATACAATTACCAATGTGCTGCTGCAGAAAGACGAACAAGAATTCGAGAAGCCTATAGCCTATTTCAGCAAGACACTGTGAGATGCTCCACTAAGGTACGACATCATGGAAAAATAAGTGTAGGCTTTAGTGAAGGCTTTGAAGGAGTTCAGGACGTACATATTGCATTCCCACGTCATCGCTTATGTGCCCAAAAACTCAGTAAAGGATATCCCGACTCAACCCGACCCTGAAGGAAGGAGAGGCAAGTGGATAGTGACCATGCTAGAATATGAATTGGAGATCAAGCCTACAAAATTAATTAAGGGTCAGGGCCTGGCGAAGCTAATGGCACATTCGTATTGCGATGTGGTGGGAACAAATTTCATCACTGATATGTGAGAAAGTCCTCAAGAAGAAACGACTGCACAGGTGTCCCGAGAGTTTTTCGATTCGCCAAGGTATGCCGATATCATCTATGTATTGAACCATCTCCAGGCCTGTCCGAGAATTAGTAAGACTAAGGCCAAATTTCTCAAGCTTAAAGAAGTTAAGTTCTGCATCCTCGACAAATCACTCTATTGGAAAGATCTCGAGGGAATGCTGCTAAGCTGTTTGCTGGAGAATGATGCGAAGCAATCCACGAAAGAATTTCACAAAGGTGACTACGGGGGACACCATTACTGGAAAACCACCGCGCACAAAATCCTAAGGGTGGGTTACTATTGGCCTACCATCTTCGCAGATGTGTACAAAGAAGTCTCCAGCTGTCACGAATGTCATATTTTCGATGGGAGAAGGAAGCTGCAACCCCTGCCACTAAATCCTATCTCAGTTGAGGCACATTCATGCAGTGGGGTTTGGATTTCATAGGGGAAATAAATCCTCCATGTTGGGTACAACATAAATGGATACTCACAGCCATTGACTACTTCACAAAATGGATAGAAGCTATCCCCACAAAACATACTACCGACACAGTCATCATCCAATTCCTAGAGACAAACATCTTGTCGCAGTTCAGGTGTCTCGTCAAGATCATAACAGACAATGCGGCCGCATTCAAGTCTAAGTGGATGGAAAAGTTTTGTCAGGATTTGTAATATACCAGATATAAAAAGTATGCATAACATAAATAAAATGCTAGAAATGGAAGAATAATAGTAATATAACCAACATAATCTCCACAATAACACATAAATGATATAAGAACAACAACATAAATAACACATTGATTCAGAAAGAAATGTTCACGGGCCTCTTCGAGGGGGAAACCTCCAGTCGAGCAACGCTCTGTTACAATAATCTCCAAGCTAGGGTTTTCATACCCTCGACCCTTATATATACTAAATATGTCTATCAAGAGAAGCATCTAGATGAAGATCCTTCTAGAAGATGAATCTTCTATTAGGTCTTCTTACATCTGCCTTATTATATTTTATTGAAAGGCCTTATTAATATTGACCTTTATTACATCCGAATATATTGCTTTACCTATGTGTGGGTTAGGACCCTAACATGTCCGCCCCATTAAAAACATCCTTGTCCTCAAGGCTTGAGATGTGGAAACTACTGCAGAATGGTAGTTGGTTTCCAAGTGGCATCTGCTAGAGTTGTATCTTTCCACTTGATTAACACTTCCTTGATGGTTCTCTGACGCAGGCAACGCTCACGCTGGTCCAAAACTGCTTCTGGATGTAGCCAAATGGATCCTTCTTCAACTAACTCGAGAAGGTTGGTTTGAATTTGGCACCTAGTTCCAATCACCTTCTTTAAGCATGAAACACGAAAAATAGGATGTAGCTTCGAATGACTGGGCAGAGCTAACTGATAGGCGACTTGTCCCACACGCTTGAGAACTGTATAAGGACCATAAAATTTGGGGGCTAGCTTCTAACAATGCTTGGCCTTGAGGGAAGTTTTCTTGTATGGTTGTAGTCGTAGAAACACCTGATCCCCTTCTGCAAATTGATGTTTAGAGCGACCTTGATCTGCTTGTTGCTTCATGAGATTCTATGCCATGACCAAGTTCTCTTTGAGGGTACGGAGAATATCCTCTTGAACTGTAAGTGTTTGGTCAACTGCCTGGACCTTTGAGGTACCCGGTAAGTATGAGAGAACTGAAGGTAGCTTCTGTCCATATACCGCTTCAAAAGGAGTCATGCATGTAGCTGTATGGTAGGAAGTGTTGTACCACCATTCATCTAGGGGTAACCATTGATCCCACTGATTTTTATTTTTAGAGGAAAACACCTCAGATATGTTTCCAAACACTTGTTGACAACTTCCGTTTGATCATCAGTCTGGGGATGATAAGATATGCTGAGATGCAATTGGGTGCCCTGTAGCTTGAACAATTCTTGCCAACAATTGCTTGTGAAAGTTGGGTCACGATCAGAAACAATAGAGTGTAGCTTGCCATGAAGCTTGAGGACCTGGTCCATGAAAATTTGAGCCACCATGGATGTAGTAAATGGGTGTTGAAGAGCACAAAAATGAGCATACTTGGAAAGGAAATCCACAACCACCATTATGACTGATTTATTTCCCAATTTGGGTAAGCCGGTAATAAAGTCCATAGAGATATCCTTCCAAATAGAAGGTGGAATCGGAAGCGGTTGTAGTGTGCCCGAAGATTTGACTGTTTCTCCCTTGTTGCGTTGACACACATCACATTCAACGACAAAATTATGGATGTCCTATTTCATACCATCCCAAAAAAAAGAACATTTGACCCTGTCATAGGTTTTGGTGAACCCGGAGTGCCCCGCTGTGGGTGTAGCATGAAGATCAGAAAGTACCGTGGATTTAAGATTTGATTGTTAACTTAAATACAAACGGCCTTTGTATCGAAGCTCATCCTGGAGCCAAGAGTACCCTGGGGGAGCTGGAGCATTGGTCTGCAATTGCTGGATCAGATGTGAACTTTTGGGATCTTGTAGCCATTCCTGGCGAACAGCTTGGAGCCAATCTGGTACAATGAAGGAAAGAGAAAAAAGGGATCCTTCTTCTTCATATTTTCGGGACAGTGCATCCACCACCACATTATCTTTTCCTTTCTTGTAAATGATCTCATAATCATATCCAAAGAGATTAGTCACCCATTTTTGTTGCTCCGGGGAGGAAATGCGTTGTTCCAGAAAGTACTTGAGGCTTTGATGGTCTGTCTTAATTTGGAAACGTTGCCCCAATAGATAAGGGCGCCATAGATCAACGACATGCAGAATAGCCAACATTTCCTTTTCATAGATGGGTTTTTCCAGATTCCTTTCAGATAGTTGCTTGCTGGTGAAGGCCAAAGGTCGACCCTCTTGCATAAGGACAACACCGATTCATTTCTCTAAGGCATCACATTCCACCACAAAGGTCTTTGTGAAATTAGGAAGGGCCAGAACCAGAGTGGTGCACATGGCCATCTTCAAGGTTTGGAAAGCTTGAGCAGCAGCTGGAGTCCAAGTGAAAGAGTTCTTTTTGAGGAGAGCAGTGAGAGGTGCTGCAATCTTTCCATAATTCTTAACAAACTTGCGATAATACCCTGTTAAGCCTAGAAATCCATGCAAGATTTTGAGAGTGTTTAGGTGTGGCCAGTCTTGCATAGCTTCAATATTTTTCGGATCCACCCTGAAGCCATCCTTTCCAACCAGATGACCCAAGTATTCTACTTCCGAGGCACCAAAAACACATTTAGACTATTTCAAAAAACGTTGGTGCTGAGAGAGTAGATGGAGAACTCGATCCATATGAGTAAGATGGTATGTCCAAGTTTTTATATAGATGAGGATATCATCAAAGAAAACTAAGACAAAATGACGGAGAAAGGGACAGAAGACATGATTCATGAGGCTTTGGAAGGTGGAGGGGGCATTACACAAGCCAAAGGGCATGACCAAAAACTCATAGTGGCCCTCATGA